>CM053037.1:19728925-19901425 GCA_028564925.1 Lithobates sylvaticus | reverse complement strand
AGATTTCTTTGGTGAAAATAACCCAAAAACAGTGTATATTATTTAGTCTGTGTGAAAGTTATAGAGTCCACAAACTATGGTATATATATATATATCAAAATTGAGCAATCCTGATGGCCCATCTCATTCCAAAAATGTCAGAACAGTACAAATATCCCTTAAAATGCCCCCTTTTGGAAAATAGACAGTCCAAGGTATTTAGTAAGAGGCATGGTGAGTTTTTTGTTGTCATAATTTTTGGGAAAATAAAGAAATAAAAAAAATCAATTTTCACAATTTTCTTTTAAGTTTTTTTACATACTGTGACCAGTGCAGCACAGGGACGTCATATAACTGGTGTGGTGGCGATCAGGGACACTGACTGGTGACAATATGAAAAAAGAAAAATAATAATAATTTTATTTCTATTTTTTTTTTTAACACGCTGTGACCAGAGCAGAGCAATATAATGTTACCATAGTAACATTGTACTATTCTGGGGAAGCGATCAGGACTTTTTTACACATTATGATTGCTTACATTGCTATAAGCAAGCATTTTACTGAATGAAACAGATTCAGTTTGTTTTGTTTTAATTAGCTGTGATTGGCCAGAGCTAATCACATGGTACAGATTGGCTGTGATTGGCCCTATCTGTACCATGTGATCGCACTGATCAATCACAGCTAGTAACACAATTGTACACAATGGATGGCAACGAGCTGGTGCATTGATCAGTCATCGGCTGTGTCCGCTGGACGGAGCTGGTGACAGATCGTGGAGGATGTCATATGACGTCCACCCGGATGGACGAGAGGCCCAGCCGTCATCTTGGTATAGGCCGGGCGGGAAGTGGTTAAAAAAAATATGGGTATTTTACACCATGCAAGTTTTTTTTTTTTTCTTTTTGGCTGTATCTGGACCTGAGTGGAGACTATAGGAGGTAAAGATTGAGCTGCTGATCTGGGACCCCCTTCCCTTAAAGGGGAAAAGCGCTATATGACCCATATTGTGAATAGGGTCATGGTCATCCGGTGAGTGTTCTGTGTCAAAGGTTGGCGACACTTTGTTTGTTTGCACAGAAGTATATAAGAAAGACTTTATGAAGCATGAAAAAACATAATGTGATAAACATTTTATGGACACTTTTTGTTTGCTTTATTTTTTTCACATTTATTTTTACATGCATTGAGAGCACAGTTGTGTCAAATAGATGCACTATTGAGTGTTTAATATTTGGCATATAATCACTTTTTTTATCTAGCGTAGCCACTGTGTGTATATATATATATATATATATATATATATATATATATATATATATATATATATATATATATTTTATTTATTATTATTATTATTATTTTTTTTAGCAGAGACCCTAGAAAATAAATGGTGGTTATTGCAATATTTTACGTCACGCTGTATTTGCGCAGTGGTCTTTCAAACACAATTTTTGGGGAAAAAATACACTTTCATGAATTAAAAAAAAAAAAAGAAAAAAAACAGTAAAGCTAGCCCAATTTTTTATATAAAAAATAGAGTAAATAGATACCTAACACATCATGCTTGAAAATTGTGCACGCTCATGGAATGGCGACAAACTACAGTACTTAAAAATTTCCATAGGCGACGCTGTAAAAAAATGTTAAAGGTTACCAGTTTAGAGTTACAGAAGAGGTGTAGAATTATTGCTCCCGCTCTAATGATCACGGCGATACCTCACACGTGTGGTTTGAACACTGTTTACATTTGCAGGCATGACTTGCATATGCATATGCTTCTGCGCATGAGCGCGGTGGGATGGGGCCGCTACAGCCAAATAGTTCACATTTTGACTCATCAGTCCAGAGCGTCTGCTGCCATTTTTTTTTTTTTCAGAATAGCTGTGCTCCTCCTCTGGGTCCTCTCATCTTATGGCACTGAAGATAGAGGAGGGGGGGGGGGGGGATTCAGTGGGACACACAGAGCAAGTATGCAGGAGACTGGGGGGGGGGGGGGAGGGGGAGATGAGGATACAGAAAATCAGGAGGGGCTGGCAGGGGGGAGCGTATCACGAGAGGTCTGACTAAACACAATCTCTTAGCAGCAGGGACCTGATCTACCTGTCAGCTAGCTGTGATTGACAGGTAGATTAAAGCAGAAGCTGTCATGGGGCCCCCTACTGGCAATGCCTGAATGGTCAGGTGTGCGCCACTTACTATTGCGAGCTGTGTCGGCAGCTCAGCCCTCTCCGGCCCCCTCTCTGTCAGCAGATTCGCTGAATGAGGGTGAAGAGAAACATTGGAACACTAGTCAGTATCAGTGTGCAAACAAAGGTGTATTTTCTTTTGGAAGAATAAATCATCTCTAACATTGGGGACCTTGATCGAAAAAAGGTTGAGAAACGCTAGTCTAGAGTATATACAGTAATAAGGGAATGGTATCCTGCCGAATGCACTAGGCTTGTTTCAGCGGTGCTGGAAGTGGAGTATAAGTAGCTGATTGCTTTGAAGATGGTGTCTTGAAAGCAGCAGTGTGGTGTAAGAGGCATTGCTGTAGAGATCAATAGAGGTATATAGACATTTGTGTCACTTAAACATTACAAGTTGAGAGTGAAGAGAATTCTAGATGAGACGGCTCTAGAGGTAAATGGATCATTAGGTGCACTTCTCAATGAATACCACGCTAAAACAGTGTAGCGGCACCCGTGGCTCCCATTTATCTACCAGCTGCAAAAAAAAAAAAATAGAGAGAAAAAATTGCCATGCAAGACATTCTGTCATTTAATGGTATTAAAGGTTGCCTTTCTTTTGACTATTTTTGACAATTTTTTTTAAACTTCCCATCTCCATTCTTAGATATTTGGCCCGATACATGGAATTTAAAGCTAAAATCCGGGCTTCCCTTCAGTCTGATTGCCTTACTCCGATTTTACTGCACACTGTGAGATTCTCACAATGTGCATTCGAACTTGCAGCAAATCAGATGGAGCCCTCCTCATTTTGTAGCTGCAGGACATCCAGCATCTTCTGGCACTTTCCTCCCCAGCCTGACTGTCAATGGCCCACCCCTTTCATTCATAGGCTTTCAGTTCCCTAACCACTTGCCGACTGTATACTGTGTATATATATATATATATATTGTAGCAGAGCGTCCCAGAGAGAGCCAGGAGAAGTCCTGTTCGGGGTTTATACATCTCCCAGGCTCCTCTCATATACATTCAGAGGTCTCTGAGACATGATCCAGTTCGGATCTTAGTCCTCCTCTCCAGGCTAATTTAAGCTCACCTGAGCAAACAGCCTTTGCTCTCTGCCTGGGACATACAAACAGGGATGGTTTGTGAGGAGCCAAAAGGTTGGTAAAACCCTTTAAAACTCTTTACAGAAGCTGACAAGCGGTAGGCTTGCTCAGCCTGATAGTTAGAGACGGTGTATGGTATAGTTAGAGCCGAGACACGGCTAGGACTTTTGTTTGTTTATTTCTGTTTTGATGTGTTTTCTGGAAGACTGTGCAGCACCTGTGTATGGACTTGTATTTAAATTAAATAAACCCAGCACTGTTTTCACTACCTCAAGTGGATTTGGTATCTGTGCCTTACTAAACAGCTCATCCCAGGGAGCTTTGTACCTGCTACCTGTCCCCCAGGTTACATATGGTGGATTTCAGCGGGCAGCTGTAGTAAGTTACTACTTAAAAGGCCAGTACCTAGAGTGACTAAACATGGAGGAAGTCCTAAAACAATTGATGATATCCAACGCTGCACTTCAAGCTGCACAACAGCAAGCAACCGCTGAACAGCAGAAAACAAATGCTGCACTACAGCAAGCAAACGCTGTACAGCAGAAAACAAGCGCTGCACTCCACGCTGAACAGCAGAAAACAAACGCTGCACTCCACGCTGCACAACAGCAAGCAAACGCTGCACAACAGCAAGCTAATGCTGCAATCCACGCTGAACAGCAGAAAACAAACGCTGCACTCCACGCGGCACAACAGCAAGCAAACGCTGCACAACAGCAAGCTAATGCTATCGCACAGGAACAAACGCAGAGGCTGTTTGAACAGCTAGCCACTGATGCAAAAGCAGATAGGAAAACCTTGTCTGAGGTTGTGGAGACAATAGCACAGTGGTCACCTGCTAACGTTGATAATGTTGGAGACAAGCCCTCAGCCATCCATGTGGCTCGCTTTTTGTCTAAGATGACTACAGATGATGATCCAGAGGCCTTTCTGCTAACGTTTGAACGGACCGCTGAGAGGGAAGGTTGGCCTAAAACCCAGTGGGCAGGACTGGTCGCCCCGTTGCTTACTGGGGAATCGCAGAAGGCCTACTATGACTTGGAGTCAGCAGAAGCAGCAGACTATGAAAAGGTCAAACAGGAAATACTGGCACGACTTGGTGTCACTTTGGCAGTTCGAGCACAGCGGGTCCACAGCTGGTCCTTCCAAGACGAGAAGCCTCCAAGATCGCAGATGTTCGACCTAATTCACCTGGTGAGGAAATGGCTACAGCCGGAGTCCCTGTCTGGGCCACAAATAGTGGAGCGTGTGGTCATGGACCAGTTTCTGAGGTCACTACCCATTTCCCTGCAGGAGTGGGTGAGTCAAGGAGACCCCAATTCGGCAAACCACCTGGTGGAACTTGTTGAAAGGTACTTTGCTGCAAAGAACCTGGTCACCACCTCTACAGCCGCACGGACTTTCCGCCCAAAGCCACGGTCTCCCCAGGCAACCGGTAAGACTGTTCCAGGGGAAGTGGGTGGTAAGCATGGCAAGGAAATAGGGGGGAGGATTTTTGGTGCCAGGACTGAAGCTTGGCATCCCAAACAAGGGAAGCCAGTGCCTGTCAGCAAACCAAACTGGGGAAACGTCAGGTGTTTTCGTTGCCAAGAAATGGGACATGTTGCGGCAAATTGTCCATTGACAGATGAACCAATGCAGTGTGGTTTATCTATTAGAAGGCAGTCTATGTTTGCAGCGGTTTCATGTACTGCAACCCCAAATATGAGAAAACCAATGTGCCAAATGACTGTGAATGATAAGCCTATTACAGCCTTGTTGGACTCTGGAAGTCTAGTGACTTTGGTTACAGCTGAAATGATTGAACCTGTGAATTATCATGCTAAAAATATTGCTGTGATCTGTATACATGGGAATACCCGGGAGTATCCTGTAACCACTGTTCAGTTTAAAACTGGTTTAGGTACAGTGACCCATCCGGTTGGACTTGTTCCCCACTTAGTGCATGAGGCCATCATTGGTAGGGACTTCCCTAAGTTTTGGGAACTGTGGGATCATCCCAACTCGGTCGCGGTACCTGACTCAGTCGCAGAGCCAGAATTCCTGGCCACTACTGACAATGTGGGTTCAGGGGACTCTTCTCAGGGCTCCCCGGCTTTTCCTCTATCGGTTATGGCAGGAGAGCTGGAGGACCCTGAGGAGGTCCCCACTACCAGTAGAGCCGGACAGCCATCTGCTGACACCGAGCCTATGTTAGAGTTTGATGACCTTAATGTGCATAAGGAAAATTTTGGTACTGAGCAGAGAAAAGACCATACCCTTTCCAGGGCCTGGGAAAATGTAATAGTGATTAATGGTGTACCTGTCGAACCCGGGGACAGGCCCTGTTTTCCTTATTTCAGCAGCAATGAGGATTTACTGTATCGTGTATGTAAAATGAATGATGAAGTGGTTGAGCAGTTGGTGGTCCCTAAGCCATACAGACGTCTGGTGTTAGAACTTGCCCATGGGCACTTGCTAGGAGGCCATTTAGGGGTTGAAAAAACTACTGAAAGGGTGTTGCGCAGGTTTTACTGGCCCGGGATACAGAAAGATGTTAAGAATTACTGTCAATCCTGTCCTGTGTGTCAGATGTCAGCCCCACTATCCCACTTCCGAAGTCCTTTAGTGCCCTTGCCTATCATTGAAGTGCCCTTTGAGAGGATTGCCATGGACCTTGTGGGCCCACTTCCCAAGTCTGCTCGGGGTCATCAGCATATCCTCGTAATCATGGATTATGCTACCCGTTACCCTGAAGCAGTTCCCTTACGTGCCGCGTCTGCTAAAAACATTGCCAAAGAACTGTTTATGGTGTTCAGTCGGGTTGGCATCCCGAAAGAAATCCTTACAGACCAGGGCACCCCGTTTATGTCGCGAATAACTAGGGAGCTCTGCAAGTTATTTAAAGTGACGCAGCTGCGAACCTCAGTGTATCATCCTCAAACGGATGGCTTAGTGGAACGCTTCAATAAGACGTTAAAGAGCATGTTAAAAAAGGTTGTGGACAAGGATGGGAAAAACTGGGACTTCCTGATACCATACTTGATGTTTGCCATCAGGGAGGTTCCCCAGTCCTCTACGGGGTACTCCCCATTTGAGTTGCTTTATGGGAGACACCCTCGGGGACTCTTAGACATAGCCAAAGAAACTTGGGAGGGAGAACAAACACCCCATAAAAGTGTCATTGAGCATATTGCCCAAATGCAGGAGAGGATTGCAGCAATCATGCCAGTGGTAAAAGAACACTTACTGCAGGCCCAGGCAGCCCAACAGAGAATATACAACAGGGGGGCCCAACTCCGTGTTTTCTCACCTGGTGACAGGGTCCTGGTGTTAGTTCCCACTGTTGAGAGCAAGTTCCTGGCTAAGTGGCAGGGTCCCTTTGAAGTAATTGAGAGAGTTGGGGAGGTCAACTACAAGGTTTATCAACCAGGAAAAAGGAAGCCCGAACAGGTTTACCATATAAACCTGTTAAAACCCTGGAAGGATAGAATGGCGTTAACTGCGAGGCCTCTCCCAGTAACACCTACGGGTACTGAGTCCCCGCTCATCCCTGAGGTCACGATTCCAGACACCCTCTCATATTCCCAAAAACAGGACACCAGAGAATTCCTGATAAGGAATAGAGAGAAGTTTTCAGAGTTACCTGGCACGACTTCAGCAGTTCAGCATGATATTGTTACTGAACCTGGGGTACGTGTCAAGCTCAAACCTTACCGAATTCCTGAAGCGAGGAGAAAGGACATCAGCAAGGAAGTTAAAAAAATGTTGGAGCTAGATGTCATTGAGGAATCCAATAGTGACTGGTCTAGCCCCATCGTGTTAGTCCCAAAACCGGATGGCACGTGGAGGTTCTGTAACGACTTCAGGAAGCTTAATGCGGTGACAAAGTTTGACACATACCCAATGCCCAGAGTAGACGAACTTATAGACCGACTTGGCAAGGCTCGCTATCTTACCACTTTGGACTTGACAAAAGGGTATTGGCAAATACCCCTAACTGGTAGCGCCAAAGAGAAGACTGCGTTCGTGACCCCAGACGGTTCCTTTCAATATAAAAAAATGCCTTTTGGGTTGCAAAATTCCCCGGCAACATTTCAGAGGGCCATGGACAGGACCCTAAAACCCCACCGACGATATGCAGCAGCCTATCTAGATGACATAGTGGTACATAGTACTGATTGGGAGTCTCACTTGCCTCGTGTCCAGGCTGTTCTTGATTCCCTCTTCAAAGAAGGTTTTACGGCAAATCCAAAAAAATGTGCCATTGGTCTAGAGGAAGCCAAGTATTTGGGCTACACTATTGGCCGTGGTGTCATAAAACCACAAGTGAGTAAAATAGCCGCCATCCAGGAATGGCCACGCCCTGCAAACAAAAAGCAGGTCAGGGCCTTTCTTGTATTGCGGGGTATTATAGAAGGTTTATCCCAAATTTTGCAACTATAGCTGCCCCTCTGACAGACCTTACGAAAGGGAAAGACTCTGTAATGGTGAAATGGTCCCCAGTAGCAGAGGAGTCTTTTCAGGTCCTGAAGAAGGCTCTGTGTGCACAGCCAGTACTGTACTCTCCCGATTTCTCCAGAGAGTTTGTGGTTCAGACGGATGCATCTGATGTTGGTATCGGGGCGGTACTGTCACAGGTATACAATGGGGAAGAACACCCTGTCGTGTACCTAAGCAGAAAACTCAATGACCATGAGAAAAAGTATGCAGTCATTGAAAAAGAATGTTTAGCCATAAAATGGGCCGTGGACGCACTCAGATACTATTTGTTAGGGCGCCAGTTTGACTTAATAACTGACCATGCTCCCCTGAAATGGATGGCCCAAAAGAAGGAGACTAATAGACGGGTGAACCGGTGGTTTTTGGCTCTACAGGATTACTCCTTCACCGTAAAACACAGGCCAGGTGTGGAGATGGGGAATGTAGATGCCCTGTCCCGTGTTCACTCCTGTTGGGCCACAGGTGTTCCAACCCTGGGGTTGAAACAAGGGGGGAGGATATGTAGCAGAGCGTCCCAGAGAGAGCCAGGAGAAGTCCTGTTCGGGGTTTATACATCTCCCAGGCTCCTCTCATATACATTCAGAGGTCTCTGAGACATGATCCAGTTCGGATCTTAGTCCTCCTCTCCAGGCTAATTTAAGCTCACCTGAGCAAACAGCCTTTGCTCTCTGCCTGGGACATACAAACAGGGATGGTTTGTGAGGAGCCAAAAGGTTGGTAAAACCCTTTAAAAACTCTTTACAGAAGCTGACAAGCGGTAGGCTTGCTCAGCCTGATAGTTAGAGACGGTGTATGGTATAGTTAGAGCCGAGACACGGCTAGGACTTTTGTTTGTTTATTTCTGTTTTGATGTGTTTTCTGGAAGACTGTGCAGCACCTGTGTATGGACTTGTATTTAAATTAAATAAACCCAGCACTGTTTTCA
This sequence comes from Lithobates sylvaticus, assembly GCA_028564925.1. Taxonomy (NCBI): domain Eukaryota; kingdom Metazoa; phylum Chordata; class Amphibia; order Anura; family Ranidae; genus Lithobates; species Lithobates sylvaticus. The sequence goes on along the minus strand of CM053037.1, from coordinate 19,892,757 downwards.
CTACCTCAAGTGGATTTGGTATCTGTGCCTTACTAAACAGCTCATCCCAGGGAGCTTTGTACCTGCTACCTGTCCCCCAGGTTACAATATATATATATATGTAGCAAGGTCCCAGGCTTCCTTCGGTCTAATGAGAACCTCCAGGGCCAGAGATAGCTGGCATCCTTCTGTGTATAGTGGGTTGTGAGGCATGGTGGGTGCAAGATGATTAAAGTCTTTGGGCGCCAGACACTTCTTGAATGCAAAAGAGAGTTTACTTCTCTTAACAAACCTTTGGAGGAGAGAGGGTTAGGGCCAGGACACCCTTAGATAGTTGCAAGTTCAATTGGCAGACTCCGAGACTTCGATAAGAGGGCAGCCATGCAGGGAAAGGCATCCAGTAAGACACCACAGCTGCATGTGTAGGATCGCTGTCTCCTATGGCAACAGTCTCTAATACACGGTCGGAATTTCCAATGGAAACAGTCCGATGGGAGCTTTTCATCGGATTTTCCGACCGTGTGTATGCCCATCCGTCTTTTTCTGTTGGAATTTCCGACGGACTTTGGATTGAGAACCTGTTCTTAATTTTTCAGACGGAAAACTTTTCTATCGGATTTTCCGATCGTGTGTATGCAATTCCGACACGCAAAATTCCGACGCATGCTAGGAAACAATTCGACGCATGCTCAGAAGCATTAAACTTCCCTTTTATAGTGCTGTCGAATGTGTTTTATGCCGTGGTGTTATTGACTGTCGGAATTTGGTGTGACCGTGTGTAGGCAAGACAGTTTGAGCGAAATTCCATTGGCATTCCGACGGGAAAACCATCAGAGCTTTTTCCGACGAGAATTACGACCGCGTGTACGCGGCATAACAGTTCCTAACACAAAGCTGAACAGTTCCTTTCTTTTCCACTGCAATCACTCTTTGTAATTCTTCAGCCCAATGAGCTCCCGGTCTCTCACTAGACCCACTGATTTACTGTCACTGAATCCCTTGAGCTCCTCCAATCTTCAGGGTGGTATCTTCCTCAAGCGTCTACTCCGCTTCTCTGCTGGGTCCCTAGCTTGGCACTCCAGATACCTCTCAATCTTCACCCCACTGGCCTGCTCGGTCCCTGGGTTGGCACACAAGGCTGCTCTGCAAGCGTCACCTCTGCTGGTTGGGTCCCTTGCTTGATACCCACTGAAGTTTCCCGATTCTTCACCATCCCCGGCTGGTGAGAATGCTGCTCTGGTACTTGCTTCAGCTACTCACTGTGGTCCCTGGTAATAAGGTGGATGGTCCCTTAATGGCGACAGCTTCCCCTCTACCTCCTGCTTGAACCTTTTCTATGCACTGTGCGGGCGAGCACAGATAAAGGACTGACGGTGGGTCATACAGAGCACAAGCTCTCGGCGTACGCCGATGATGTGCTATTCCACCTCACAGACCACCTGATCTCCTTGCCTAACCTGATGCGAGAACTCCAACATTTTGAGACACTCTCTAACTTTAAAATGAATTACATAATATCTAAGATATGCCCAATTCAGCTACCACCCTCTCTAACTAGCATTCGGTTGACGGACAGATTCGATACCCTATATGCAACCAATTACCCCCCCCCCCCCCCCCCCCCCTTGATGCCAATAGTGAAAAAAGACTTGGCTCACTGGACTAAGACAGCCTTCACCTGGTTGAGGCGACTCAACATTGTAAAGATAAATATCCTCCCACAAATTCTGTTTTACATGCAGATGATACCTGTGTCCTTGCCTAGAGGTTTTTTTGCCCAAATGTTTTGCCCAGCATGATATTAAGCTTTGTCTGGAATAATCGGAGACCGAGAATTGCGCTTAGACTGCTGAGCTGCCCAAAAGAAGCATAAAGCCTAGTCCTATCAGATAGTCAGACGTACTATAAGACTATTGTCCTCTAGAGGGTACTCAACTGACACTTCCACACCCAATCCAAACTTTGGGTTTCCCTGGAGAAATACATGGCGGGCAGGAACTCCTGTCCTATGCCCCGTGGCTGGCTCGGGAACACAGGGGGTTGTCGGACTTTACCTCCCCACTGAGGACCCAGGCTCGACCGCCTCAACACTAAACTGGCCCTGGCACCCCCTGTGTCCCCACTGGCCCCATTGGGGGGGTTTCTGTGGTTCCCTCCTGGGGAATAGGTGGCTTTTTTCGGCCCCTGGGTGGACAATGGCAACGCCAGCTGTGGTAAACTTCTACAGGACGGTAACTTAATACCCTTAGAGACCCTACGGGATCGGACCGGGAGCTTTCCTATGAACTTTTGGCGGCATAGGCAAATTCACATTTTTTTGGAGACGCATAGACACTCCATAAGAGATATCTCTACCCTTACACCCTTCGAACGCCTCTTCATACAGGAACCAATCCCACATTTGGTCTCCAAACTCTACCATTTGATTGGCTCTACCACTTCCGCAGTTAAGCCCACATACATCAGGTCCTGGAAACGAGACTTGGAGCTAGTTTTCACCCCCACCCTATTGTCCCACCTCTACCAATTTACCCCCAGCTCTATCAACTCCAAAACCCAGGAAACGAATTATAAGATACTGTCGATTTGGTACCGAGTACCAGCGGACTTAGCACAAATTTACCCTTCAAGGTCAGACTGCTGGAGGGGTTGTGGTCACAGGGGTACACTCCTTGCACATTTGGTGGGACTGTTCGGTGATTAGACCCTACTGGGAAGACATTAGGTCCCAGATTAAGGACATTATGGGTCTGGACGTCCCTCTCTCCCCAGTTAATTTTCTATTGCACATTCCTCCCATGCCAGTTAGCCAATATAGAAGAAGTGTATTGACTCACTTATTGAACCCAGCTAAGCGGCTTCTCCCCATATATTGGAAACTAACACAAATCCCTGGCAGGGAGCAATGGAGGCGTAAGGTGAGTGAAATAAGGGAAGTAGAGGACTGGATTGCCACCTGCAGGGGGAACCTGGGATCGCTTCTCCAGCACTTGGTCAGCTTGGTGTCAGTGGGAGGAATAGTGCCCCATCATTGGTGTCAGTGGGAGGAATAGTGCCCCATCATTGGTGTCAGTGGGAGCAATAGTGCCCCATCATTGGTGTCAGTGGGAGCAATAGTGCCCCATCATTGGTGTCAGTGGGAGCAATAGTGCCCCATCATTGGTGTCAGTGGGAGCAATAGTGTCCCATCATGGGTGTCAGTGGGAGCAATAGTGTCCCATCATAGGTGTCAGTGGGAGCAATAGTGCCCCAAGGGCCGGATAAAGGCAAGCAAAGGGCCGCATCTGGCTCCCGGCAGCAGTTTGAAGACCCCTGAGACTTGGAGACTTGGATAGATGAGGGAATTTACATTGAATATTGATTGCTTGCGGTCTAGCTGCCGCAGTTATACTATGGCAGGCTGGCTCGGCTGTGCGAATCACCGTAGCTATATGTCGGCTCATACACGGCGATCTGTGGGTGGGGGGCAGTCAATCAGCAATTGTTCCCCGCAGAGACAGAATGGGGATCTGCCAAAGTAAACAAGGCAGATCTCCGTTCTGTCAAGGGATGACACACAGATCCATCTCCCTTCATAGCAGAAAGACAGGATCTGTATGTTGTCCCAGGGAGCTCACCACCCATACAGTTAGTAAACACGCTGAGGGAACACATTTAACTCCTTGATCGCCCCTGGTGTTAACCCCTTCCCTGCCAGTGCCATTAGTACAATGTCAGTGCATATTTTTAGCACTGATCACTGTAATAAGGTCACTGGTTCCCAAAAAAGTGTCAAAAATGTCAGTTAGGTGTCCGATCTGTCTGACGCAATGTCGCAGTCCCGCTAAAAATCACAGATCACTGCCATTACTAGTAAAAAAAAATAATAATAAAAATGCCATAAATCTATCCCCTATTTTGTAGACCCTATAACTTTTGCGCTTATTGGAGTTTTTTTTTTTACCAAAAATATGTAGCAGAATACATATAGGCCTTGAAGAAATTCGATTTTTTACATTTTATTTCTTGGATATATTGAAGAAATTCGATTTTTTTTTTTTACATTTTTTTTAATTGGATATGTTTTATAGCAGAAAGTAAAAAATATATATTTTTTTTCAAAATTGACTTTTTTGTTTTATAGCGAAAAAAAAAATAAAAAAATGGCAGAGGTGATCAAATACCACCAAAAGAAATCTCTATTTGTGGGAAAAAAAAAAGGAAATTTTTTTTGGGTACAGCGCCGCTCGTTTGCACAATTGTCAGTTAAGGTCAGAAAGGGGGGGGGGAATCTTTCCAGGGCTGAAGTGGTTAAAAATGAATGAAATTGTGTTTTCCCATTTGTGGCGCTCAGATACAGTTAAGTTCTGGATGTGTCATTTTCCACAGCCGTGATTGCGAGCGAATGCAGGGGAAGTCCCAGGATCTCACTTCTATCTCATTACATTTTTATTTTCAAGTGGCTCTTTGAATAGTCTAGAAGCTCCTGGCGGTCCCCGGCCATCCTTATGTCTTAATCATTTTAGAAAGTGAAGGATTTACGAGCGGCGCGCAGAGATAACAAGTATGGGCCCAGTCCCCGGGGGGGGGGGGAGAAGAATTCTATTGTGAGGGGATTACCTGTGATCCCGGCTCGGCTCGGTACCAGGAGCATCCTTTTCTTCCCCGCCCTCCCCAAGGACTCCGATACATCTGTTCCATCGGAGTCATTATCCCGGCTCATCCGAGATCCAATTATTCCCTGAGCCAGTTATATACTTAATACATCCTCGTCCGCCTCTCTAAGAAGAGCTTTAGCTCTCGCAGCATCAGTGAAGCGGCTGATGGTTCAACAAAAAACTGGCTTCCTCCTAGACAAAGATCGGAGAGCATTTAACTGCTTGCCGACCAGCCGCCGTCATGCTGCGGCAGGATGGCACGGCTGCGCAAACCGCCGTAGGTGTACGTTGGCTGCTTTATGAGCAATAGCAGACACGGCGCGATCGGAGACGATGCTCGTGGCCGTCAGCCGCGATCGATTCACAGAGAGCCAGAACGGGGATCTGTCAATGTAAACAAACAGATCCCCGTTCTGACAGGAGAGTAGAGAGAGATCTGCTGTTCCTAGTGATCAGGAACAGCGATCTCTCTGTACTCCCAGTCAGTCCCCCCCCCCCCACAGTTAGACACACCTCCCTAGGGAACATTTGACCCCTTGATCGCCCCCTAGTGTTAACCCCTTCCCTGCCAGTGACATTTATACAGTAATCGGTGGCTATCTTTACGTCAGAATCCATGAAATTAGACCGAGACAGGAGTACAGTTAAATCACACTTGTTTAATAATAAAAGTAAAAAGAACAAACGTAGTCAAAACAGAGCCAAAGTTCAGTAACCGGAATGGATAGTCAGCCAAGCCAGAAGTCAGGAATCAAAGTAGTGGAACAGCATGCAGGACTCGGAGCCAGAAGGGGTGTCAGCAAAGCCAGTCTTTAAACAGGAACGCAGGCGATGTTTCTTGTGATGTTGACCAAGGCGAAAGCAGAGCTCCTCTGGACTGGACGGCTTAGGGTCCTTTCACACTGGGCGGATCCGTAATGATCCGCCCCGTGAACATCCGCTGCTCAGTGATCCCATCCCTCAATGATCCCCGCTGAGCCGGCGGATGACAGGGCGGTCCCTGCGCGCTATGCAGTGCAGGGGCCGCCCTGTCAGATCTCCGCTCTCCCCTATGGGGGATCGGATGAACACAGACCGTCTGTCCGTGTTCATCCGATCCGCTCTGCAGACGGATGGAAAAATAGGGTTTTCCTCCGTCTGCAGAATCGGACCATAGCGGAGGCGGACGATAGCGGGTGTCAGAGGATGCTCATCCGCTGACACCCGCTATCCCATAGGGGTGCTTGTATGTCCTTTCATTCATCCGAAAACGGATGGATGAAAAACGGACATACGCTCCGCACGTGTGAAAGGGGCCTTAAGTAGGCAGGACTGACGAGCAGGATATCATCAACAGCTGAGTAACTGTGGAGAGATGGGAGCTGACAATTAGCCGACAGCTGAGCGCCCAGCTCAGAGAAGGAAGGGCTGAGCCCAGCCCTGACACTTTAGCTCTGATCGCTGTATAAATTTCACTGGTCCCAAAAAAAAGGATCAAAAGCATCCGATCTGTCCGTCGCAATCTCGCAGTCCCGCTAAAAATCAATGATCACCGCCATTACTAGTAAAAAAAAAAAAAAATTTGATAAAATGCCATAAATATGTAGAAGAATACATATTGGCCTAAACTGATGAAGACATTTTTAATTTTTTTTGTTTTGTTATGTTTTTTTGCATATGTATTATAGTAAAAAGTAAAAAACATTTCTTTTTTGTTGTCTATAGCCCAAAAAATAAAAACCGCAGAGGTGATCAAATACCACCAAAAGAAAGCTCTATTTGTGGGAAAAAACAACGTCAATTTTATTTGGGTACAACACCGCACAGCCGCGCAATTGTCATTTAAAGCGACGCAGTGCCGTATCGCAAAATCACAACAGTTTGCGCCGCACTTTACAACATGAGGGCAGACAACGCAGTTAAAATAATAATTCAATACAGGAGAAATCAAAGGGCCCTGGTCGATAGAGCTTACAATCTAAAAGGGAGAGTCAAGTGATACAAAACGTAATTACTTGAAAAAAAATAAAAAATCGACTTTTGTTTTGTGTCCTCGGCTATGGATGTCACTTGCTGCTTGACTTTGCCCTTTAAATGCAAACTCCCCCCCTTTAACTACTTCCCACCCGGCCACTGTACATATACGGCCGGGTCGGAGCCGTCTACTTCTGATAGGACGTTCCGGAACGTCCTTCAGAAGTAGCGGGATCACACGCGCGCGTGCCCGCGCATCTTGGATCGGCAGGAGGGCTCGGTGATTGGCCCTCCTGATCACATGACGGCCGTGTCGAATCACAGCCGTCATGTGATGTAAGCAAACAACCGGTTTCTAGGCAATCGGCTCTCCTCTCCTCACACGGAAGTCGTCGGTGAGGAGAGGAGAGCGGATCGCTGCAGCCGGCTGGTGATCAGTGAGTATTAGCTGTTTTTTTACAGCTTTTTACTCACTGATCACCAGTGTAGTGTCCCCACAGTGTAAACACACATGTCCCCAAAACACACATGTCCCCACACATGTCCCCAAAACACACATGTCCCCAAATAATAAAAACACATGTCCCCAAATAAAAACACATGTCCCCAAATAATAAAAACACATGTCCCTCACATATGTCCCAGTAAAATCACATGTGCCAATGATTATCTGCACCCATATGTCCGTGATCACCTGCACACATCTGTACATGATAATTTGCGTACATATGTCCGTGATCACGCGAACCAATTATTATACACTTAACGGAATTTTTTTTACTAAAAACATGTTGTAGAATACATTTTGGCTTAAATTTATGACAAAATTTGATTTTATTGGATTTCTTTTAAAAAAGAAAGGAGAAAATATTGTTTTTTTTTCCAAATTTCCGCTAAGTTTTCGCTTATATCGCAAAAAATAAAAAACGGAGTCGCGAATAAATACCACCAAACTAAAGCTCTATTTGTGCGAACAAAATGACAAGAAATTTATTTGGTTACAGCATTGCATGACCGCGCAATTGTCACTGAAAGTGCGAGAGCGCTGAAAGCTGAAAATTGGTCTGGGAAGGAAGGGGGCGAAAGTGCCCAGTATTGTAGTGGTTAAGGCCACTTTTCCGGACACGGCCTATATCGGATGTCGATATGTATGACATATACAGTATATATGGCTGAAAACGTTCGCTCGCTCCGTCTGTATTGTACTTCAGTTATGCTGCCCATTATATATGATAGAGTCACAGCCCAAGCTTAAGTGCGGATGTGTGACTCACCTTGCACACTGTTCTTTTTATTCACCCGGCTTTATAGTCATAGATTGATTTATGGCTAATCATCGGGTTCTGACTCGTACAAAAACTTGTGCCCAGACAGACGAGGGGGCGGACAGATACACCCAACAGGGAGTGGGTTTTATATCGCTGGATATGGGGAAATTAAAGTGATGCTTATTAATTTTATGAACAAAGAGAACATTAGAGTAAGATTTAGTCACTAACGCTGTACGGACAAGGCATCGTGCCATTGAGCGCATTAGGAGAAAAAATCGGTATGTTGGTTTTCGCGGCTGGAAGTCCGGCACCATTAGTCGACGGCTTTCTGTGCAGAACATTACAAAAATATTGATGTTCAAGGTTCCCGATCATTAAAGTAGTATTAAACACTCCAGTGGTTTTTATATAATTAATAATATTAAAGATAGAAGTTCTGTGTTCTATATACCCACATCCAGGGCCGGGACAAGGGGTGGGCAGGAGGGGCGGCTGCCCTGGGCACTGTTATATCATGTGAGGTTGGAAGGCACTGTGAGGTGATTGGGGGAGGGCTGTGTTGGGAGAGGGAATTTGAGGAGCAGCAGGGGGTAAGAACTATTCTATTAGGGGGATTTGCGCTAGGGGGGGGGTTTGGGGGAGGTGTACTTAAAGAGGTGATATGGTAGAAGGGGAGGGAGATTGTGTTAGTAAAGAAATTTTTTTTTTTTTGGAGTGGGGAAAGAGGATGTGTGGGGGGGGGGGGGGGCATTTGTGGGATTTGAAGGGTAAAAGATTTGTGCTAGGAGGGCTGATTTGTTTAGAGGGGACATTTGTGCTAAGAGAAGAGATTTCAGCAGGGGGATGGATTTGTACAGGGAGGAGAGGGAATGTATGCATAGAGGGTAAACATGGTGATTAGTGCTCAATTTTTATTTTTTTTTGGGGGGGAATTGTGTTAGATGGAGAATGGTTTTGGGGGGGATTTGTGCTAGTTGGGATTTGTTTTAGGGTGGATTTGGGGAGGGGGGAAGATTTTGTGCTAACAGAGGGGTTCGGGTGGAATTTGTGTTGGGAGAGGGGATTTGGAGTGGGGGGGAGAGGATGTATGGGGGGGGGGGTTGTGGGATTTGAAGGGTAGAGGATTTGTTCTAGGAGGGCTGATTTGTTTGGAGGGGACATTTGTGCGGAGAGAGGGGATTTCAGCAGGGGGTGGATTTGTACTGGGAGGAGAGGGAATTTTTGCTGACACATAATGCTCATACATCTTGGGGGGGTGCAGTTTGGCATGTTCACCCTGGGCTCTAGATTACCTTGTCCTGGCACTGCCCACATCCTATAATTTACATATGTCACATGGACTTTCTTAGGGTATAAAGAAATTGCACCACATGAAGGATTATATAGAAATACAAAGTTTATTATATAGAGAATTTGAAATCACATATAGCATCATGTTCATTATAGGACCAATGGTCCACAAGTGGACTCTACGCGTTTTGAATGATCTTCCTCAGGAGAATATGTGAATGAATATCAATGTCATGGAATCTCTTTTCTCCTCACTCCTCTATGGCCCCTTGCAGAAAAGATGTTTCACACCTACAGGGTTTTAGCAGACTTTGCATATTTTTTTATTTTAAAGAGATTGGGTTCCATGACATTGATATTCATTCAAATGTTTCCAACGAGGAAAAGTGTTGAATCCACATGTGGATCATTGGATGAAATACAACCCAGCAAAGAGTTCCCAACAGTATGAGACATTATATATATATATATATATATATATATATATATATATATATATATATATATATATATATATATAGTCTATAATGTCTCATACTGTTGGGGAGTCTTTGCTGGGTCGTTTGGGGTGTGGCTGCATTCCATTTGTTCTATTGTGTCTGTCTTGGGTATTATGGGATGTGTATGTAGATTAGCTGTGAGAGGGGAGGGGGGGGGGGGATTCCTCTAACAGCTCTCCCTGCTGGTTGGACAGTCTACTGATGAGAAGTTTGAATATCTCTGTGTACCTGTGTTTCAATAAACAGTTCATGTTGAGCAACCAAAACGAGTACTGCCTGGTTATTGGTTGTCAGCTGTTTGGAATATCTGCTATCTATATTCAGACTGGAGGGAAGCGGTATATGACGAAAGCACTCAAGCGGAGTGTGGGACATTTCGTTACAATAGAGTATATATATATATATATATATATATACACACACAGGTTTTTTTTTCTCAGAAAATAGGTGCAGGAACTCAACCACGACCCTTCAAAACCCTCCTCCCCCACCCAACACACACCTTCCGAATTGCATCAAATAGTGGCCTGCACAGAGTCCTGAACTCAACCCTCATAGAACACCTTTGGAATAAATTAGAGCACAGACTGCAAGCCAGGCCTTCTTGTCCAACATCAGTGCCTGACCTCACAAATGTGCTTCTGGAAAAATGGTCAAACATACAACACACTCCTAAACCTTGTGGACGGCCTTCCCAGAAGAGTTGAAGCTATTAAAACTGCAAAGGGTGGGCCAACTCTTGAACCCTGTGGGCTAAGACCGGGATGCCATTAAAGTTAATCTGTGTGTAAAGGCAGGTGTCCCAATACTTTTGGTAATGTAGTGTATATTAGAAATAAAAATATCTATTTTCAGATTAATATGAAATATTTCATATTCATATCGTATAGCCACAACAGGGAGCTCTAGTCTTCTGTATAACATGTTTGGCTATTTTGGCTGATAAAAGAACCCCATTTACAAAACTCAATTATTCATTACAGCAGTGACTTATCTCTTACTAGACCAAGTGGTTCTCAACCCTGTCCTCAAGTACCCCCAACAAGCCATGTTTGCCATGTTTGCCATGTTTGCAGGTTTTCCTTTATCTTTCCTTTATCTTGCACAGGTGCTTTATATCAGTCAATGGCTTGGTATTTTGGACAGCTATTTGTCTTATGCCGCGTACACACGACCAAACTGTTCGACAGCAAAGGTCCGACGGAACGAATCTGTCGGACAATTCGATCATGTGTGGGCTCCATCGGACCTTTGCTGTCCAAAAATCTGACGGACTTTAGAAATAGAACGTTTCACATTTTTCCGCCGGACCCAGTTCCTATCGAGACGGACAAAAAACGACGCTAGGGCAGCTATTGGCTACTGGCTATAAACTTCCTTATTTTAGTCCGGTCGTACGGCATCACGTTCAAATCCGTCGGACTTTGGTGTGATTGTGTGTGGCCAAGTCTGTTCATTTGGAAAGTCCGTCGGAACTCTGTCAAAAAGTCCATCGGGAAGACCGTCGGACCAAGTCCATCGAAAAGTCCGGTCGTTTGTACGCGGCATAAGAGAAATTTCCAAAACACGGCCTGTTGGGGGTACTTGAGGACAGGGTTGAGGACTGCTGTAATAGACGACTCAATTGGAGGTTTTAATCAGACAAATGAAGGTGCGCGGCTTGGTACCCTCCATGTTCCGATGACACATCTATTGGATGGATGAGGGCCTTCAAGCTCGGAAAAAAAAACACGTTGGGGTGGAGTTTCTGCTTTGACGGTCCGCCGCTGCCCAATTACAGATAGGCAGCGGCTTCCTTTATGAGTTATCTGGATTTTTTTTTTGCTCTGTTTATTATGTGATTTTACTTGCTTTGATAAATAAACCTACTACACTATGAGGAACTTTTTGCGCTCTTGGTAAGCTTAATTTATCCCTAGCTGGAATATACTAGGAGTTGCTATTACGAGTCACCACATTGATCCCTGATGGACTCCATACATATCCAGGCGTTTATGCTGCTGTAAGGGCAGCCTGTTGTTCTGGTGAGTTTTCAATCCACTTGTTGTTGGTGTTTGGTCACTTAGGCGTTTATGGTAGTGGTAGCCATTCACTCTGGTAAGTCTTTAATTCACTTGATGTCGGTGATTGGATACTTTGAGCACCATTCATCCAAAATTTTCATGATTTATCATTATTAACCCCTTCAGCCCCAGAAGGATTTACCCACTTCCCGACCAGGCCATTTTTTGCGATACGGCACTGCGTCACTTAACCACTTAAGCCCCGGACCAATTTGCAGCCAAAAGGACCAGGTCCCTTTTTGCGATTTGGCACTGTGCCGCTTTAACTGACAACTGCGCGGTCGTGCGACCTGGCTCCCAAACAAAATTGACATCCTTTTTTTCCCACAAATAGAGCTTTCTTCTGGTGGTATTTGATCTCCCCTGCCGTTTTTATTTTTTGCGTTAAAAAAAAAAAAGAGCGCCAATTTTGAAAAAAATGCAATATTTTTTGCTTTTTGCTATAATAAATATCCCCAAAAAATATATAAAAAAACATTTTTTTTTCCTCAGTTTAGGCCGATACGTATTCTTCTACATATTTTTGGTAAAAAAAATCACAATTAGCGATTATTGATTGGTTTGCGCAAATGTTATAGCGTACAAAATAGGGAATAGTTTTATAGCATTTTTATTAATATTTTTTTTTTTTTACTAGTAATGGCGGCGATCAGCGATTTTTATTGTGACTGCGACATTATGGCGGACACATCGGACATTTTTGACACATTTTTGGGAACATTGTCATTTATACAGAAATCAGTGCTATTTAAATGCACTGATTCCTATGTAAATGACAATGGCAGTAAATGAGTTAACCACTGGGGGGCAGGGAGGAGTTACGTCATTGTGTGTGTGTTTTTTTTTTTTTTTTACAGTAGGGGGGTGTGGCTTTACGTCTGATGTCACTGATCAACTTTCCCGATGACAGGGAACAGCCGATCAGTGACAGGCAGTATAGGAAGCACGGGGAGAGGTTTGTTTACACAGACCTCTCCCCGTTCTTCAGCTCTGTGACCCGATCGCGGGACACCAGCGGCGATCGGGTCCGCGGGTCCCGCAGCCACGGTCACGTAGCTCAGGAGCGGGTCGCGCTCCTGACCCACGGCTGGGCTCTTAAAGGGCATCGTACCTGTACGTTGATCTGCCCAGCCGTGCCATTCTGCTGACGTAAATGTGCAGGAGGCGGTCCTTAAGCGGTTAAACTGACAATTGTGCGGTCGCGCGATGTTGTACCCAAACAAAATTGATGTCCTTTTATATATTAAATAGAGCTTTCTTTTGGTGGTCTTCGTGGTTTTTATTTTATGCGCTATAAACAAGAGAAGAGTGACAATTGTGAAAAAAAAAACAATAATTTTTAACTTTTTGCAATAATAAATACCAAAAAAAATAAAAAATTCCTCATCAGTTTAGGCCAACATGTATTCTTCTATATATTTTTGGTAAAAAAAAAAAAAAAAAAAATCGCAATAAACGTATATTGATTGGTTTGCACAAAAGTTATAGCATCTACAAAGTAGGGGATAGGTTTATGGCATTTTTATCATAACTTTTTTTTTTTTTTTTTACTAGTAATGGCGGTGATCAGTGATTTTAAGCAGGACTGCGACATTGCGGCGGACAGATCGGACACTTTTGACACTTTTTTGGGACCATTGACATTTATATAGCGATCAGAGCTAAAAATAGCCACTGATTAACACTAGGGGGCAATCAAGGGGTTAAATATGTTCCCTGGGAGGTGTTCCTAACTGTGGAGGGAATGGACTGCCTGAGAGTAGAGAGAGTAGAGAGAGATCGCTGTTCCTGATCACTAGGAACAGCAGATTACTCTGCTGTTCCTAGTCGAGGAACCTCCAAATACAGCTGCAGCTCAAAGTGGAATACACACAAACATAAATATATATATTGAATGAATGAATGAATGAATAACTTGCATAGCGCTACATATGCAAACTAAATCGCCTCAGGACGCTACGCTCTAAATATTGAAATGTAACCCAAAGAATAAGATACAAACAAACTTAAAAATAAAAATCAGAAAGTCCCATTAGTGAACCATGTGACAAAAAAGTCCTCCAAAATGAATGAGAGATCTTGAATATCCTCCAGTAGAAGAAAGGTGAGTGAACCAAACCACAATGTGTTGTGACTTTTCTCCTGTGACAAAGTGATTCCACCACCACAAAGAGTGCCGGCTTACCAGCTGCACAAGCTTTAAAGCTTGTGGCTAACACCCAGCCAGGGCCTTTTCCTCCAAGAACCTCAGAAGGCCGATCGAACCACAAGCAGCCTCCATACACCACTATAGACTGGTAATCGTGAGGATGGTGAGAGAACCCAGCATTCAAATCCACACTCGATAATGATGGTCATACCAGCCCAAAGGAAAGGGAGGAAAGAATCGCCATAGGTAAATCCAGATCCAGAAAACAGCATCACTTACATGTGGGTAAAATGTTACCAGTGTAGAACATAAGCCGGGCCGGCTGCGAAAAACAAACGCCCGTCCAGTCGGGACGTTAACAGCTCGGTGACATCAGCACATCGCTGCTCCTCCCGACGTGTTTCATCACAAGTCTGACGTCGTCCTGGGGCATATATGTGCCACTTTGTGTTGGTTTATCACATAAAATCCCAATAAAATATATTTACGTTTTAACATGAAAAAATTTGGAAAATTTCAAGGGGTATAAAAAGGCACTGTAGTTATTTGGTTGAAAAAAGACACAAATCCATCTAGTATCAATTTGTTAAAATATATATATATATATATATATATATATATATATATATATATAAAGTAGTTATGGCTTAATTTTATTTTAGAGGGTTTCCTTTTTTTAAACTTTTGAACTGCAGGACCAAGATATATATATATAGATATAATCTCTCTCTCTCTCTCTCTCTCTCTCTCTCATATATAGATATATAGATATATAGATATATATATATATGCCATATCTTGCTCCTGCAGTTCAAAAGTTTAAAAAAAGAAAACCCTCTAAAATAAAGTTAAGCCATAACTACTTTTTAAGTGTTCTTGCATAGCAAAAAAAAAAAATGTTTGAAAAAAAAAATAATTAAAAAAAAATCATTTTAGAAAAAAATAAATAATTTTAGGAAAAAAAAAATTTTAGGAAAAAAAAATGAAAATTAGGAAATTTGAAAAAAATAATTAATTTTAGAAAAAAATCATAAAAAAAAAAGAATTTTGAAAAAAAAAATTATTTTAGAAAAATTATTTAATTTAAAATAAAAAATAATTTTTGAAAAAAAAAAAAGAATCATTTAAAAAAAAAACTTTCCTGACGCCTTCATGGCAGCACACACTGGGTTGTGACTCCGCCCCCACAACCTGACAGGATTGGATAGCTATAAAGTTGAAGGGGAGATCCCCCGCTGTATTCTCCTTTTTTTTCCTCACCTGAACAGGTTGGACGGACATTTTCTCCTACAGATGAAGTAAGCCTCTTACCGCAATCGCCCCAGCAGGTTCAAGCCTCTCCTGTTTGGAAGTCCCTCCTGTACAGTCTCTAAAGGAGCTTCTATGGAGGGAACCCCCATTCTGGTGGTCTCAGGGGGCGTTGAGGATTCCGGCAAGTAAAACAAGCTTTAAAGAAGCTTTAATTTTGCAGTGGGCTCCCTTATCTTTACCTTCTCCTTCCCCAAAAAAACATTTACCTGGATGACTTGTTTTTCCTGTGGTTTGGCTATGTATGGGTTAAGTCTAATCTCCCCAGATAATAGTATGTGCAGCATGAAGGACTTAGAGGCTACAGCAGTCCGGTGTGGCCGATTATTAAACAAATAAGATGTGTATGTACTTACACTGGGCTGGCTGGCCCTTGTTGTCCTGTTGCTCAGCGTGGTGTGGTGAACCGGCGTGTCCCCGCATCGCCCATGCGCATTACAGGGTCGGGAAACACCGCTGTACTCCAGGTGTATTATGCCCTGATCCAAGATGGCGCAGGGACACTCGGGACGCATCTGCGCATGCGCGGAAACGTCATTTAGGCGCTGGAATGGCGCCAGATTTAAAAACGGAAATTCTAATGTGAAATCCCTGTGCAAACTCTGCATGCTGGAAAGAAACAGAAAACTCACTGCTCTGCAAACAAACAAGACTTCTAAAGACTCAAGGTAAGCCCCTATCTGGGTAAATCTCCTAGAGCCCTAATTAACAAAGTGCAAAAGTGTGTATGTATGTGC
This sequence comes from Lithobates sylvaticus, assembly GCA_028564925.1. Taxonomy (NCBI): domain Eukaryota; kingdom Metazoa; phylum Chordata; class Amphibia; order Anura; family Ranidae; genus Lithobates; species Lithobates sylvaticus. The sequence goes on along the minus strand of CM053037.1, from coordinate 19,876,870 downwards.
AAATGCTTGAATAAATCAAATAATTAATAAAAAAATAAAAAAAAATGCAAATTAAAATGTGTATGTATGCGTATATGTGGGTATGTATACATATGTATATATGTATATGTATATGTGTAAAAAAAAAAAAAAAAAAAAAAACTATATGTACGTTTATTTTATCTTTTCCCAGACTGCCCTGTCTCCTTCTTTTTCTCCCTATGGAGCCCACTGCCCACGCAGACCACCATCAGCAAACTAGGTAAGAGGCTGGACCGAGTAGGTAAGTATTGAAGGGGAGAAAAAAGAGTGCCAGATCGCTAAAAATGCTGCATTTCTCTTGGCAGCCCGGCGAGATCAAGAACCACCAGTTCCCGGCATGGGAAAAGGTCAAGCCATACCTCAAGTAGGAGGTCCCGCAGGAGCCGTTCAAGATCTCCTTCACGCCACCGGCGCAGCCGCTCACGGCGAAGCTACTCACGGCATCGCTCCCGCCGCAGCAGGTCAAATCGCAGGAGGTCCCCCTCCTCGCATCACCGAAGCCGCCACACCCGTCCCGCAGCCAATCCCTGCTGGGTATGCGGCGCCCCGGCACTACCGGGAAAACTTGCTTGCCACTCTTGCTTCAACGAGGCCACTACAGAGAAGGAAGCAGATGCAAGGATAGCGACAGAGCTCATAAGAGAGTCAGTGCGGGAGTCGCTACTGGAAACCACAGCACCACTAATGGACAAAGCTGCGCCCAGTACATCCTCGGCGGAACCACTTCACGCCCAGGCCTCGGATCTCCCCAGTTCTGAGGACGAGGTCCAAGACGTCTCAGCAGGGTTCGATTTTTCTCTGGTGGAGCCTTTCGCCAAATCAGTCAAAGAGGCGATCGGCTGGGAAGATGACAAGGCAGAACCCCAAAAGGTTCGGAAATATTTTCCAAACTTAAAGAGGGATCCGGAAACCTTTCCTTTTATAGAGGAGCTCGAAGATCTCATAAAGGACGAATGGGAAAGGTCTGACAAACGATCTAGTCTGACCAACAGGTTGGCCAAGATGTATCCCTTGAAGGAATCAAAAATAAACCCATTGACCAACGCACCTACCGTTGACGCCTCCTTGATGCGTCTCGCCCGCCACGTCACCCTACCAATTGAGGATGCGGTATCCTTTTGAGATGTGCTCGATAGGAAGATGGACCTGGAGTTAAAGAAGGCCTACTCCACAGCCGGGGGTGCCTGCAAACCTGCAATAGCTACAGCAGCGGTAGGAAGAGCCATCTCGGGATGGACATCTAAGGTAGAGAAAGACCTGCAGGATGGCGTCGAGATGGAGAAGATAATTTCCTCCCTACAGGAAATCAGATTGGCAGGGGATTTCGTAGCAGAGGCGTCTGTAGACGTCATAAGATCGTCAGCCAGGACTATGCTGGCATCAGTAACAGCAAGGAGAGCCCTATGGCTCAAACCATGGATGGCCGATACGGCATCTAAACTGAACTGGTGCAGGATCCCGTATGACGGCACAAATCTGTTTGGCACCAAATTGGACTCTGCTATCTCCAAAGTAACGGGGGGAAAGTCAGGGTTAATTCCCTCCGATAGGAGACCCAAGGCACAGAAAGGACCAGCATTCAGGCGTAACCTTCCGAATAAGTACAGAGAGGCCAGATCCTACCGCCCTGGTAGGGAATTTAGGAGGGACTGGAAGAACACAAAGCCGGCTTTTCTTAGAATGCAGAAAATCAAGTCCACCCCGGCAGGGGATCAACAGAAATCGTTTTGAAGTCTCGCCTGCCCATTCGGCTCCAGGGAACAGTCAGGTGGGCGCCAGGCTAAGAAACTTCTCCCAAATCTGGTCAAGTCACATAGAGGATTCATGGACATTGTCCACAATAAAGTTCGGACACAGGTGGAGGTTCATAAACAGACCTCCGGGAAATCACTTCCAGGCAACCAAACAACCATCCTCACCACTCAGAAGGAGCCTGTTAATAAAGTATGTGGCGGAACTGAAGCAGAAGGGGGCAATACTGGAGGTCCCAGCATGTCAAAGGGGGAGAGGTTTCTACTCCCCCCTATTCTTGGTAAAGAAGAAGACAGGGGATCTACGCCCTGTGTTGGACCTCAAAAGGCTCAACAAGGGAATACAGGTCGAGGCCTTCAAGATGGAAAGTCTCCAGTCCATACTACTGGCAGTGAATCTGGGAGATTGGATGCTTTCAATCGATTTATCAGACGCTTATCTGCACATACCAATCCATCCAGCTTTTCAAAAATTCCTCCGGTTTGCCATAAACCAAGGCCATTTCCAGTTCCAGTGCCTCCCATTCGGCATCTCCTCAGCACCCAGAACATTTACAAAGGTTCTACTACCCTTGGTAGCACTCCTCAGACAAAAGGGGTTACGCATTCACCATTACCTGGACGACATCCTACTGTTAGCAGAGGATCAAGAGACGCTGATTCACCACCGAGAAGTTCTACTCGCAACCCTCCAGAAATTTGGTTGGATAATCAACTGGAAAAAGAGCAGTCTACAACCCACCCAAAATATGGTTTTCCTGGGAGCAGATCTAAACACCAAGACGAACAGGATACAGCTCCCGCAGGAGAAAATACAGCCTCTAATTCAGAAAATGCAGAGACTACTTTCCACCAATCACCTACCTGCCAGAGCCTGTCTGAGCATTCTGGGATCCATGTCCGCAACCATACCAATGGTACAATGGGCACAGTGGCATATGAGAACCCTGCAGAACTCATTTCTCAGGCAGTGGGATGGAGTGTCGATGCATCAGACCATCTCTATATCCGGAGCAGTGAAACGGTCAGTATGGTGGTGGACGCGTCAAGGCAACCTCAGGAAATACAAGCCCATAATCCCTCCAGATCCCAAAGTCATCACCTCGGATGCTTGCCAGAGCGGTTGGGGAGCCCACTTCCAAGATCGGGCAGCCCAAGGCCGATGGCCCTTTCAGGATTAGGGGATAGTTTTGAATATCCTGGAACTCAGGGCAGCCTTCCATGCATTAAGGGCATTTACACCGCTACTAGAGGGGGAGGATGTGCTGATCAGGATGGACAACAAGGTAGCAGTGTCCTACATTCAGAAGCAAGGAGGTACCAGGAGTACCACCCTGATGGAAGAAGTCCGACCCATTCTAGAATGGGCTCAAATACACCTGGCAAGTCTGAAGGCAGTGTACGTTCCAGCGGCCCAGAATATGCTAGCCGACTACCTAAGTCGGGAAACGTTGTCCAACAACGAGTGGTCCTTGAGTCCGCAGGCATTCTCTCTCCTGACAGAAGCCTGGGGAATGCCAGAAATAGACCTGGCGGCCACTCCAATGAACACCAAGTGCCACAGGTTCCTGACGAGGGGCTCATTTCCATCAGCAGAGGGGATAGACTGCCTGATCCACCCATGGGACTTCAAGTTGGGGTACATATTTCCTCCAACCCCGTTGATTGCGAGGTTCCTGTCCAGACTTCGGAGATCGTCGGTAACAGTAATAGCGGTAATCCCGATGTGGCCGAGAAGACCGCGGTTCACGACCCTCCTACAACTCAGCCTTCAACCTCCAATTCCTCTTCCAATGATCCCGGACCTTCTATCTCAGGGGCAGTTCCTTCACCCAGCACCAGAGAGATTACATCTGATGGCCTGGAGGTTGAGAGGGTTAGGCTAAGGGCACAAGGCTGTTAACAAGAGGTTATATCAACCATGATGCAAGCCCGGAAAGTATCTACTAATACCATCTATACGAGGGTTTGGGAGAGATTCTGCTCCTTGGCACAACAGAAAGGGTGGAACTACCTCTCTCCAGAACCTTACCAAATTCTAGAGTTTCTCCAGTCAGGGGTAAGCAAAGGCCTAAGCTCAAGTACCCTTAAAGTACAAGTGTCGGCTCTGTCAGCAAAGACGGGAACTAGATGGGCATTCCACCCACTGGTAATACAGTTCCTAAAAGCCTGCCTGAAGATAAAACCCCCCAGAAAACCAGTTTTTCCGTCATGGGACCTATCAGTAGTTCTCCACGCTCTTTCCAACCCTCCGTTTACTCCATTTGAAACCATATCTCTTTGGGACCTGACCTTGAAGCTATCATTCCTCATAGCAATAACATCAGCTAAGAGAGTGTCAGAGATACAAGCACTAATGATCTCGGAACCCCACTTAGTCTTTCTACCCGACGGAGTAGTTCTAAGACCATCAGAGCGCTTCACACCTAAAGTGGTAACTTCCTTTCATTACAACCAAGACATCATTCTGCCATCTTTCACCAACGATCAGGGTGAAACGCATCCGTTGGATGTCAAAACAACGATCTCTAACTACTTGGCAGCTACCACCTCCTTTAGGAAGACGGATTCCCTCATGATCATTCCCTATGGAACCAGACGCGGGCAAGCAGCCTCTTCACGGACTATTTCGTCCTGGCTAGTCAAAGCCATTAAGAAGGCATATTCCACTCAGCACCTGACGATCCCTGAAGATGTCAAGGCTCATTCTACTAGGGCAGTGGCTACCTCCTGGGCAGCATATTGCAGGGTATCACCAGAGACAATATGCAGAGCAGCAACGTGGTCTTCCAGACATACTTTCATTTCTCACTACAAAGTAGATTCTGCCCATTTGTCCATGTCAGACTTCGGAAGATCCGTTGTTAGAGCCAATTCTTCCGCATTATAGGAATAAACATTATTTTTCTTGCACCCACCCGACTGGCGAGTTATTTCCCAGTGTGTGCTGCCATGAAGGCGTCAGGAAAACGGAAAATTGTATACTTACCTTTCCGTAATTTTCCTTTCCTGACGCATCTTCATGGCAGCACACAATTTCCCACCCCGTTTTTGTGATGATATATACAGAGAATACAGCGGGGGATCTCCCCTTCAACTTTATAGCTATCCAATCCTGTCAGGTTGTGGGGGCGGAGTCACAACCCAGTGTGTGCTGCCATGAAGATGCGTCAGGAAAGGAAAATTACGGAAAGGTAAGTATACAATTTTCCGTTTTTTCAACTTTTGAACTGCAGGAGCAAGATATATATAGATATAATCTCTCTCTCTCTCTCTCTCTCTCTCTCTCTTATATATATATATATATATATATATATATATATATATATATATATGCCATATCTTGCTCCTGCAGTTCAAAAGTTTAAAAAAAGAAAACCCTCTAAAATAAAGTTAAGCCATAACTACTTTTTAAGTGTTCTTGCATAGCAAAAAAAAATAATTTTTGAAAAAAATAAATAATTTTAGGAAAAAAAATAATTTTAGGAAAAAAATATGAAAATTAGGAAATTTGAAAAAAATAATGAATCTTAGAAAAAAATGAATTTTAGAAAAAAAATAATTTTAGAAAAAAAATAATTTTAGAAAAAAAATAATTTTTGAAAAAAAATAATTTTTGAAAAATTATTTAATTTAAAATAAAAAATCATTTAAAAAAAAAAAAAAAATCATTTAAAAAAAATAATAATAATAATCATTTTAGAAAAAAAAAATGTTTTCCTAAAATGTAGGTGGAGGCAAGAACACATCACACAATTTCCCCGGAAATTGAAGCTTTTCTAGTGTATACTTTACTCTCCAAACTTTAAAAGTTAAACCTGAACCTTAGAACTTAAAGTGGAGTTCCACCCACTTTTACAACTCTTCAGCATCCCTCACTAAACTGTGCACTGTAAACAAATTGGATATTTTTTTTTTTTTTTTTCAGCACAGACTGTATATATGCTGTATTCATTTTTCACTTCCTCCTCCCTGGCCGCGGCCCATCGCATCATTTCCTGTTTGCAATGCCTCCTGGGAAGGGGCAGCAACTTCCTCTCAAACTGCCGTTGCTATGGAAACCTGACCTGAAACCTATTACACTGCTTGTGCGAGATCTGCAAGGATGAGATCCAGGAAGAAATACAGTCTGGCTTCAGATGCCCACACTTAAGATGGCCACGGCCTGCTGCAAGTTTATAACATAACAAACTACTGCTAAAAACTAACAAAACAGACCTTAGTTTACAGACTAACTTTACTAGAATACATTAAGCTTGTGTATTATAGGGGTATTTTTATTTAAAAAGTATAATTTCGGCCGGAACACCGCTTTAACCTATCAGTTACAGTTAAAATACAAGACAAAAACCTCGACCCTTTACCCCAATACTAGCCCTTCACTCAATACCTGGCACTAAGCACTTACCTTTTTGTGGCATTGAAAATATTTGCCCCCCAAAGCACACATCTTTATAGCCCCACAAATATCAGGCCATAGCAAAATGATTTGTAAAAAAATGAGGTCCCCTTATGGCGTCATTTGCAGCCCATAAAATGTTTACAGAATAGTTAGTATGATTCAATTAGGCCTCTTAAATATGGCCACTTTGTAGTGAATTGCTCATGAAAACGGGAAAATGTTTTTCTTTTGCTCTCCAAATTGAAAAAGCATGGTCTCAATGGTCTCAATGTAACACATTATATTTAATGGAAAGAAATGCTAAAGAAATCATAGTTTTTCCAGGATCCCTCCTGTAAGTAATTTGACAAAACTAAAGATAAGCTTCTAAATATAGTTGTGAGTTTATTTATCCACAATTACGGAAATTCCAGATTACTCGCGCTTCGTTATAGGTTTATTTGTGAACCTTAGTGAAATGATGAAGAGTCTGCAGAAAATTCATCATGTGATGGTTATAATTATTTTTTTCTCTATTTGTAGTGCCATCATGCCTTGGGTTATACAGTAAAAACAAAAACTGTTAAAGTAAATGTAATTCCTAACTAAAGGACATTTAGTTTGATTTAAAAAAAATATATATTGCAAACAATTGGCATTTTGTTTAAAAACGAAATACTTGTTTTCACGTTTTTTTTTATACTTTGCTGCATCTCGGTGCTGCCGATCCCCTGAAGTTGCTTTGCAGCCATTTCCTATCTACATGCACTCCAGAACGCATGTAATAGGGCGGAACCCATCCTCCGACTGATAAGCTTTATTTGTTACATAGAAAACACATAAAAGGCTACATGCTTGGTCGTATGCTTACGCGTTTCTGTAAGAGAAAGCCTGTTAATTTGCACGCATGCGTGGGCATATTAGCCTCCGCACAAGAAAAAATATGCATTCGCGCATGCGCGAGTACATGTGTGCGCACACACGTGCACGCACTGGCGCCAAACGGCCTATTTAAACCAAGCAATGAACACATTGCTGAGAGGTCTTTTAGCTTGTTTCCTGTTTGTCTGTGCCCTGCTCTGCTTCCTGCCTACCTACCTTCCTGACCAGAGTCGCCCCCGGGGAACCCAGAGCGAGCGATCGTCCAGCCGGAGGGATCGCTGCTGTAGTTTCGCTGGGTCTGGTAAGAGGGCCCGTCGGCCATTATCCATTACTTATCCAAGGGACTGTACTACGCCTGCCGTCTCTGACCATGATAATGTGATAATGACATTGTCGAAAAGGGGCGGTGCTTGGGTGACCCTAAAATGATGCCCCTCCCTGAAAAAAGTTCTGCGGACGCCCATGCTCTCATCCAGATGTAACTGAGGCTGCTGGACTTCAAATTTCCAGCCCCAACTTTCCTTTTCTGAGGCACAGCGCCGGGGATTGGAGTGGGGGCAGACACAGAGGACTAGGGGTGGGGGGGGGGGAAGGTGCAGATCGAGCCCTCTCTCCTCTCCCGTCTGTGTGTTTAGAGGGGGGGTTGTTAGTGCTGGCTTTGGGCAGTGTGAAAGAGTGTAACAGACACTCTAAGCTTAGACAACTGCAGCCAGCAACCCTGCTGGGAAGCCATAGTCCAGTCTAAATAGTGTGTCCGGGTTTCAGGCAGCCTGGAACCCGGACACATGATTCCAAACCCGAACTGTCCGGGTGAATCCTGGACAGGTGGCTACCCTATTCCCTGCATGCTTTGCAGCTTCCCCTCTGTTAATTACGTTCAATTTCTAAGGACTACATATCCCATGGTACCTTGCTGCCATGGCTCGGCTGACTCTTTCCCTCCTGAAACCCCTCCCCTCAGCACCTCTGTAGTTCAGAAGGCGGGCTCTGTGAATTCTCTGACACAGCAGTGCCTAAGCACACGGCATAGTAAATACAGATTTCAGGGAAGTAAATGTCTGGGGATCTTCACAAAGTAAGTTTACAAACTTCAGGAAAGTCCAGATTACTAGGAGCAGACTAGAAATAGAAGTACAATGTGGGAATGGATATAAGGATTTTACATTTTGACCATAGATAGTAGACACGTGCAATTCGTTTATTTTTTTTTCGGTTTTATTCGTTATTTTCGTTCGTTTGTTTTCGTACGAATGAACGAACGATTCGCTAAAAATTTTAACGAATCGAACGAATCCGAAAATGACGAAAATCCGAAAAAAAACAAATTAGAAACAACTAATGTACGAATGAAGAAAATCCGAAAAACGAAAACAGGAACAACGAAAATGAAAATGAACGAAAAAATTCGTACATTCGTAACTTTTTATTTTTTTTTTTCGATTCGTAATTTTTCCGTGTCTCTTACAATGGCGCTGCTTAACGTGCTTCGAATGGATTGAACGAAAAAATTTGTACATTCATAACTTTTTTTTTTTTTTTTCGAATCGTAATTTTCCGTGTCTCTTACAATGCCGCTGCTTAACGTGCTTCAAATGGATTGAATGAAAAAATTCGTACATTCGTAACTTTTTTTTTTGATTCGTAATTTTTCGTGTCTCTTACAATGGCGCTGCTTAACGTGCTTCGAATGGATTGAACAAAAAAATTCGTACATTCATAACTTTTTCGAATCGTAATTTTCCGTGTCTCTTACAATGGTGCTGCTTAACGTGCTTCGATTGGATTGAACGAAAAAATTCGTACATTCATAACTTTTTTTATTTTTTTTCGATTCGTAATTTTCCGTGTCTTTTACAATGGCGCTGCTTAACGTGCCTCGAATGGATTGAACGAAAAAATTCGTACATTCGTAACTTTTTTTTTTTTTTTTCGAATCGTAATTTTCCGTGTCTCTTACAATGCCGCTGCTTAACGTGCTTCGAATGGATTGAACGAAAAAAATTGTACATTCGTAACTTTTTTTTTTTGAATCGTAATTTTCCGTGTCTCTTACTGGCGCTGCTTAACGTGCTTTGAATGGATTGAATGAAAAAATTCGTACATTCGTAACTTTTTTTTTTTTTTTTCGATTCGTAATTTTCCGTGTCTCTTACAATGGCGCTGCTTAACGTGCTGCGAATGGATTGAACGAAAAAAATTCGTACATTCTTAACTTTTTTTTTTTTTCGATTCGTAATTTTCCATGTCTCTTACAATGGCGCTGCTTAACGTGCTTCGAATGGATTGAACGAAAAAATTCGTACATTCATAACTTTTTTTTTTTTTTTCCGAATCGTAATTTTCCGTGTCTCTTACAATGGCGCTGCTTAACGTGCTTCGAATGGATTGAACGAAAAAATTTGTACATTCATAACTTTTTTTTTTTTTTTTCGAATCGTAATTTTCCGTGTCTCTTACAATGGCGCTGCTTAACGTGCTTTGAATGGATTGAACGAAAAAATTCGTACATTCGTAACTTTTTTTTTTCGATTCGTAATTTTCCGTGTCTCTTACAATGGCGCTGCTTAACGTGCTTCGAATGGATTGAATGAAAAAATTCCTACATTCATAACTTATTTTTTTTTTTTTTTTCGAATCGTAATTTTCCGTGTCTCTTACAATGCCGCTGCTTAACGTGCTTCAAATGGATTGAATGAAAAAATTCGTACATTCGTAACTTTTTTTTTTGATTCGTAATTTTTCGTGTCTCTTACAATGGCGCTGCTTAACGTGCTTCGAATGGATTGAACAAAAAAATTCGTACATTCATAACTTTTTCGAATCGTAATTTTCCGTGTCTCTTACAATGGTGCTGCTTAACGTGCTTCGATTGGATTGAACGAGAAAATTCGTACATTCATAACTTTTTTTATTTTTTTTCGATTCGTAATTTTCCGTGTCTTTTACAATGGCGCTGCTTAACGTGCCTCGAATGGATTGAACGAAAAAATTCGTACATTCGTAACTTTTTTATTTTTGAATCGTAATTTTCCGTGTCTCTTACAATGCCGCTGCTTAACGTGCTTCGAATGGATTGAACGAAAAAATTCGTACATTCGTAACTTTTTTTTTCGATTCGTAATTTTTCGTGTCTCTTACAATGGCGCTGCTTAACGTGCTTCGAATGGATTGAACGAAAAAAATTGTACATTCGTAACTTTTTTTTTTTTGAATCGTAATTTTCCGTGTCTCTTACTGGCGCTGCTTAACGTGCTTTGAATGGATTGAATGAAAAAATTCGTACATTCGTAACGGTTTTTTTTTTCGATTCTAAATTTTCCGTGTCTCTTACAATGCCGCTGCTTAACGTGCTTCGAATGGATTGAATGAAAAAAATCGTACATTCACAACTTATTTTTTTTTTTTCGAATCGTAATTTTCCGTGTCTCTTACAATGGCGCTGCTTAACGTGCTTCGAATGGATTGAACGAAAAAATTCGTACATTCGTAACTTTTTTTTTTTTTTTAGATTCGTAATTTTTCGTGTCTCTTACAATGGCGCTGCTTAACGTGCTTCGAATGGATTGAACGAAAAAAAATTGTACATTCGTAACTTTTTTTTTTTTGAATCGTAATTTTCCGTGTCTCTTACTGGCGCTGCTTAACGTGCTTTGAATGGATTGAATGAAAAAATTCGTACATTCGTAACGGTTTTTTTTTCGATTCTAAATTTTCCGTGTCTCTTACAATGCCGCTGCTTAACGTGCTTCGAATGGATTGAATGAAAAAAATCGTACATTCACAACTTATTTTTTTTTTTCGAATCGTAATTTTCCGTGTCTCTTACAATGCCGCTGCTTAACGTGCTTCGAATGGATTGAACGAAAAATCCGTACATTCGTAACTTTTATTATTTTTTTTTTCGATTCTTAATTTTCCGTGTCTCTTACAATGGCGCTGCTTAACGTGCTTTGAATAGATTGAACGAAAAAATCCGTACATTCATAACTTTTTTTTTTTTATTTCGAATCGTAATTTTCCGTGTCCCTTACAATGGCGCTGCTTAACGTGCTTCGAATGGATTGAACGAAAAAATTCGTACATTCATACGTTTTTTTGTTTTTTTTTCGAATCTTAATTTTCCGTGTCTCTTACAATGGCGCTGCTTAACGTGCTTTGAATGGATTGAACAAAAAAATTCGTACATTCATAACTTTTTTTTTCGATTCGTAATTTTCCGTGTCTCTTAAAATGTAATAATAGCATACACATTACATAAAATTATGAATTTTGCTCCGATTACGAATCTACGAATGTTACGAATGTTACGAATAAATACGAATGCGTCCGAATTTCGAATAAACGAAAATTAACCTAACGGAAAAACGAATCAACGAAAAAATAACTCTTACGAATGTACGAATCGTTACGAATACGAACACCGACGACTTACGAATTTACGAATCAACGGAAACGAAAAAAACTAAATGAAAATAAACAATTTTTTTTGTTGTGCACATGTCTAATAGGCTTTAAATTAGCTGTTTTTCTGGATTTCGACTTGAATTGACTTATAGAACATGTAGCATTAAGTAATGTGTCACCAGTAGTGGTAATAATTATGCAGGCATTGGATCTGAGGGTGCCCGCTGACCAGCTCCCCCTTCCTCGACATTTCTGCTTCCGGCTGGCTGGACACAAGATGCACGAGGAGTTGCAAAGGCCGCGGGGTCAGCCTTTCCGTACAGATTATGGATCTGCTTCTGACATGGAGAAACGATGTTGGTGATAACAAGAGGACTAATTATCTGGAAATAGTCCAATCGATGGCCCCGGACACTCTGGCCTCCGGCTCATCTCTGCATATCCATTAATAGGAGCAGAACACACACTTTGCCTTGCCACCACACATTAGGTGACTTCTAATTGCAAAGTATTGCATGTGAGAATGAAGGAAGAGATTTATAATGAGCAGCGACCAAGAGATTGCCCAGATACAGCCGGCGGGAGAAAAATAAAGCTACTTGGACGTCACTCCATTGGCAAGGGATCAAAGTGCAAATTGGATTTAATAAACTCACCCATCAAAAAAAAAAAAAAAAAGCAGAAGGCAGTGTGTCAATAAACGTGAAACAACTCTGCGAGGTTATTAAAAGTTTGTTGAAGGAAATGCTTGTTCTGCTTTCGAGAAGTTTGTTGCTTTGCATTGGGCGATGGAAGAACTGTGTGTCCTAAACTCTGAATAGTGACTCAAAGAGCTGAAAACTGTAGGTTTGTACATTGACTGGCCCCCTTTGGGAATAGATTTCCAGCATAGGTGTGCACAAAAACATGGAGGTGTCAGTAGAGCAGAGCAGTGGATGGTGTCAGTAGGGCAGAAGACGGTGTCAGTAGGGCAGAGGACGGTGTCAGTAGAGCAGTGGATGGTGTCAGTAGAGCAGTGGATGGTGTCAGTAGGGCAGAGGACGGTGTCAGTAGAGCAGTGTACGGTGTTAGTAGGGCAGTGTACGGTGTCAGTAGGGCAGAGGATGGTGTCAGTAGGGCAGAGGACGGTGTCAGTAGGGCAGTGGACGATGTCAGTAGGGCAGTGGATGGTATCTGTAGAGCAGTGGACGGTGTCAGTAGGGCAGTGAATGGTGTCAGTAGAGCAGTGGATGGTGTCAGTAGGGCAGAGGACGGTGTCAGTAGAGCAGTGGATGGTGTCAGTAGAGCAGTGGATGGTGTCAGTAGGGCAGAGGACGGTGTCAGTAGAGCAGTGTACGATGTCAGTAGGGCAGAGGATGGTGTCAGTAGGGCAGAGGATGGTGTCAGTAGGGCAGTGGACGATGTCAGTAGGGCAGTGGATGGTATCTGTAGAGCAGTGGACGGTGTCAGTAGGGCAGAGGACGGTATCAGTAGGGCAGTGGACGATGTCAGTAGGGCAGTGGATGGTATCTGTAGAGCAGTGGACGGTGTCAGTAGGGCAGTGGACGGTGTCAGTAGAGCAGTGGATGGTGTCAGTAGAGCAGAGAACGGTGTCAGTAGAGCAGTGGACAGTGTCGGTAGGGCAGTGGACGGTGTCAGTAGAGCAGTGGACGGTGTCAGTAGAGCAGTGGATGGTGTCAGTAGAGCAGAGAACGGTGTCAGTAGAGCAGTGGACAGTGTCGGTAGGGCAGTGGACGGTGTCAGTAGAGCAGTGGACGGTGTCAGTAGAGCAGTGGACGGTGTCAGTAGAGCAGTGGACGGTGTCAGTAGAGCAGTGGACGGTGTCAGTAGAGCAGTGGACGGTGTCAGTAGAGCAGTGTACGGCAGTGATGTAAGTTAAAATAAACTGAGTTACGTAACTCAGTTACTTTAGAGGGTAACTAGTAATCTAACTGATTACTTTTCCCCTCATGGTAACTCAGTTCCCATTACTTTGGCTTAGTTACCCCAATTACATCTACCGTCACTAGATGGCAGTAGTGTAATTCCGGTGTCCTGCCGAAAAAGTTCCACCGCCGGATAAGGATCCCCTGTACTGCGCAGGCGCAGCGCTTGCGCAGCACGAAGGGCTTCCGAAAATTGCAGAACCTAAACGGCTCTGAGTGAACTCTACACAGCGCAGGTGCAGTTAACATGTAATTGTACGAGGCGATGCCGCACCCTCATGATGCTCGTGCTACTCTGCAAGGGGCGTCTATCGTGTAACTAAGGGGCGGGTCTAGTATTACTGTAACCAAGGGGCGCATTTATTATTATTGTTATATATCGAGCTCTGCCCATTAATTTAACATTCGCCCTCTTCTGTAGAAATCCACCCCTTACACGATATAATAATAATAGACCCGCCCCTTGCTAATTACTTTTCCAATGTAGTAACTGAGTTACTAATGCAATTACTTTTTGGAGAAGTAATTTGTAACTTAACTAAATTCTCCTCGAGGCGATTCAGTTCGCAGTTGCAGCGCTATACAAATCATTCATTCATTCATTCATTCAATTACTTTTTTAAAGTAAGATGACCAACACTGGTGTACGGTGTTAGTAGAGCAGTGGACGGTGTCAGTAGAGCAGTGGACGGGGTCAGTAGAGCAGTGGACGGTGTCAGTAGGGCAGTGAGCGGTGTCAGTAGGGCAGTGAGCGGTGTCAGTAGGGCAGTGGATGGTGTCAGTAGAGCAGTGGATGGTGTCAGTAGAGCAGTGGACGGGGTCAGTAGAGCAGTGGACGGTGTCAGTAGGGCAGTGAGCGGTGTTAGTAGGGCAGAGGACGGTGTCAGTAGGGCAGTGAGCGGTGTCAGTAGGGCAGTGAGCGGTGTCAGTAGGGCAGTGGATGGTGTCAGTAGAGCAGCGGATGGTGTCAGTAGAGCAGTGGACGGGGTCAGTAGAGCAGTGGACGGTGTCAGTAGGGCAGTGAGCGGTGTTAGTAGGGCAGAGGACGGTGTCAGTAGGGCAGTGGTTGGTGTCAGTAGGGCAGAGGACGGTGTCAGTAGGGCAGTGGACGGTGTCAGTAGGGCAGTGGATAGTGTCAGTAGGGCAGTGGATGGTGTCAGTAGAGCAGCGGATGGTGTCAGTAGAAAAAAAGTTTTTCCCAAAAAAGTGCGCTTGGAAGACCGCTGCGCAAAATACAGTGTGACAGAAAGTATTGTAACGACAGACATTTTATTCTCTCGGGTGTTAGAAAAAAATATATATAATGTTTGGGGGTTCTAAGTAATTTTCTAGCAAAAAAAAAATGTTTTTAACTCGTAAACATCAAATCTCAGAAAGAGGCTCGGTCCTTAAGTGGTTAAAGTATTGCCCTTTGAAATTGGGCCAGTTTAAGTTGTGACCAATTTGAGACTAAGAAGATCTGAAAATTGTAAAACTGTAAAGCCATCCGGGCCGAGTTGTTTGTGGGTTTTAAGACTTGTAATGGCATTTTGAACTCCAGGCAAAGAAATGTCCTGTTCAAGTAAATCTAATAGGTTTACTGGGGCGCAATGGAGAAAGAAGAGTCTTGGCCTGCTTAGAATCAAATGACTGTCTTGTCCAGTAAAGATGAGAAAGGCATTTATTAAAGCTTCAAGTGATTTTATCTGGGTTGCTAGTTAACCATTGCCGACCAGCCACCGTCATTATACTGCTGTAGGTTGGCACGATCCCGTGAGCCGTCGTAGCTGTACGTCGGCTCCTTTAAGTGGGATAGCAGGTGCGCACGCCGTCGATGGTGCGCGCACGCTGCACTGCGGTGGTGCTGATGCTCATGACCGGCGGTCGCGATGCCCGCCGGCCACGAGCGTACGTTTGTAAACACACAAATCCTGTTCTGTTCTGAGAGGAGATGCAGATCCTGAGTTCCTAATAGCTAGGAACCACGATCTGTCGTCTCTTATAGTCAGTCCCCTCCCCCTACAGTTAGAACACACAGTCAGGGAACACAGTTAACCCCTTGATCGGCCCCTGGTGTTAACCCCTCTTCTGCCAGTGACATTTATACAGTAATCAGTGCATTTTTATAGCACTGATCGCTGTATAATTGTCAATCGTCCCAAAAATGTGTCCAAGGTGTCCGATGTGTCCGCCATAATGTCGCAGTCATGATAAAAATCGCAGATCGCCGCCATTACTAGTAAAAAAAAAATAATAATAAAAAATGCCATAAATCTATCTCCTATTTTGTAGACGCTATAACTTTTGCGCAAACCAATCAATATACGCTTATTGTGATTTTTATTACCAAAAATATGTAGAAGAATATGTATTGGCCTAAACTGAGAAAAAAGATTGCTTTTTTAAAAAAAAAAATTATTATAGCAAAAAGTACAAAATATTGTGTTTTTTTTTTTTCAAAAATGTCGCTCTTTGTTTATAGCGCAAAAAATAAAAAACGCAAAGATGATCAAATACTACCAAAAGAAAGCTCTATTTGTGGGAAAAAAAAGGACGTAAATTTTGTTTGGGTACAGCGCCACACGTGCAATTGTCAGTTAAAGCGACGCAGTGCCGTATCGCAAAAAATGGCCTGGTCATTGAGCAGCCAAAGTGGTTAAGGCACCAGCGTGGGTTTTTGCACATTGTTTCTTGAATCTAATTTTGAATGCCATTCATCATGTTCATAGAATTTATTTTGTACAGCGTATGTGTTTGCAAATTTAGCAATACATAGGCTCAGGTTGGGTCTAGACCAGCCTTTCTCAACCAGGGTTCCATTGAACCCTAAGTTTCCTCAAGAGGTTGCCAGAGGTTCCTTGAGCAATGGGCAATTCGCCACCTCTCAGATGAGTAACCAATGACACCAATGAGCTTTTTATCTGTCTGCAAGGGGGGATTATTTCCAATGACTACAAATATGTGTGTAGCACTGACCCACGAAGGAGCTGCTGGTTTAATTTGGGCTTACCGTTACCTTTTGACCTCGTATGCGTCTAGAGGTTTCCCGAGGTAGATGGCCCAAAGAACTGCAGAAACTGACATTGGATCAGCTTTGGGATATTTATTTGCAAGAAAGGGATAAACAAAACAGTCTCTACATGGGAATAGAGGGTTTAGGAGGAAAATTCAGGTACTCTTGGAACTGCGTAAAGCTGAAAGTCTCTCAACTTGTAAGTCCAGAGAATAGCTCCACTAATCCACTCACAGCTGGACTCTCACAACTATCGGATAAGCCTCCTCTCACTAGGCCTAGCAGCCGATAGTGTTCTAATAGAATAAAGTCTCTGCCACAGACTTGGTTGTAACTGAAGGATAAAGTCTCTACCACAGACTTGGTTGTAACTGAAGGATAAATGAACTTAGAGAACCCTCATACGGTACCAGTATCTTGCAGCCGGTCCGGTGATAACGTACGAGTGTGGATTCACCTGGTGTCTTTCAACTTGGCTTCCAGGCTCTTGCTGAGGAACCAGCCTTTTGCATGGCCCTCTCCTGGAGAGTCCTCCCCCGGTTGCCTTCTCAGTTGCTGGGCCTCTCCAAAGACGAGACAGCACCCGCCCATCTTTGAATCCTCCTTCCAGTTACTGTGCCTCGGGCTAGCCAGCCCCGAGACTCGGAATTGGATGGATCCGCACCCCAGGCCATGAGGGCCTCCGGGGGCTGGTCAGGAGGACCAGGACCAAACAGACAGAAAGATCTCCTGGACCGGAACCCCGTAGCACGTGATCTCAGTACCTTAAGTACCCTCTCCCAGACAGCACAGCAAGACGCCACACTCACTGGTTGGTTCCGAGAAAGATTGGCACCCAATGCGTCCAGCCAGACTGCGTTCTCGTACTTGCCAGAGGTGACACCGACACCTATGGCCAAGCAGAACACAGTGCAATCCAGCCAAACTGGTACTGAAACCATAATTTAGTACAATTAACCCCAAAACCCAACTGGGGTTTTGAGAACATTAAATTTGCAAAACATATAGCGCATGCTCGTCAGGAGCCCGGCGCTACATATGGAACATTCTTCCCAATGACCATCACGCTAATGTACTATAAGCTTTAGATATAGTAATTATTAGTAGGGGTTCCCTGAGCCTAGAAAGTTATTTCACAGGTTCCTCCATGTTAAGAGGTTGAGAAAGGTTGGTCTAGACCAGAGGTGTCCAAACTTTTTTCAAAGAGGGCCAGATTTGATGAAGTGAACATGCGTGAGGGCCGACCATTTTGCCTGACATTTTTTAAACCAATAAAATTTGGTCTAAGTGTGTTTGTTCGAGCGCTAATACATTGCCTAACAAGAATTCTCTTGCCTTTGTCGCACTCGCTCCTGAGACACAGACGAATGCTCTGCTCTTTAGGGGTACCGTTAATTGTAAATGGTACCCCACACATTGGAAAACGTGGGGTGCTTTTGGTGCAGTGCAATTAAAAAAAAAAAAAAGGTTGGGGACATCTTTCCCTGCAGTTTTGTGGGTAGGGAAGCCCATTGAAATGAACACGCAGCACGCAGCCACACAGATGTGAACCAAGGGCTTGTTCACATGTCAGGTTGGAGGGGCAGTAAAACCACACGGTTAAGCTGTTTTTACCACCCCCAACTTCTCCCCCTTTAGCTGCAGATGGAGCAACTGGGGGTATAAACATGCTGTGGCTGCAGTTGGAGGTACACCCAGGGTGAATGGGGCTGCACTGCAACTACCCGCAACTGTGCGCATTGCACAGTTGCGGCATAGAGTGATGCTGGATTTTATAGGCTTAAAACAGGTGGTGAGGAGGCGAAATAATGCCTCTTTACCGCCTGTCAAATGCCTCTGAAAAGCGATCTGTGCATGGATTGCTTTTCAGAGGAGCAGCAGTCCTGGCTGATATCACAAACAAGACCTACAAATGCAGTTCTGATGGTACAGGAATGGGGGGGGGGGGTCCGGATTAAAAGTAACATATACATACATACACACACACACACACACACACACACACACACACACACACACACACACACACACACACACACACATACAGACACATGGACACACATACAGACACATGTACATGGACACACATACAGACACATGCATACAGACACATGTACATGGACACACATACAGACACATGCATACAGACACATGTACATGGACACACATACAGACACATGTACATGGACACACATACAGACACATGTACATGGACACACATACAGACACATGTACATGGACACACATACAGACACATGGACACACATACAGACACATGTACATGGACACACATACAGACACATGCACATGGACACACATACAGACACATGTACATGGACACACATACAGACACATGTACATGGACACACATACAGACACATGCATACAGACACACATACAGACACATGCATACAGACACATGTACATGGACACACATACAGACACATGTACATGGACACACATACAGACACATGTACATGGACACACATACAGACACATGTACATGGACACACATACAGACAGACACATGTACATGGACACACATACAGACACATGCATACAGACACACATACAGACACATGCATACAGACACATGTACATGGACTAACATACAGACACATGCATACAGACACATGTACATGGACACACATACAGACACATGTACATGGACACACATACAGACACATGTACATGGACACACATACAGACACATGTACATGGACACACATACAGACACATGTACATGGACACACATACAGACACATGTACATGGACACACATACAGACACATGTACATGGACACACATACAGACACATGTACATGGACACACATACAGACACATGTACATGGACACACATACAGACACATGTACATGGACACACATACAGACACATGCATACAGACACATGTACATGGACTAACATACAGACACATGTATACAGACACATGTACATGGACACACATACAGACACATGCACACACATACATACAGACATACAAACGCACATGCACAGACAGACACATGAATAAAGCCCTTTTAAAACAAATCTAGCTTCTAGCATAGTACTGTACCTTTCCAGCTTCCTCATTCAGCCGGGTACTGCACTCTAGGGGGAAGCAGAGAGCACAGCACACTCCTCTCTGCACTTTACTTTCCTTTTTGAGGCTGACGGAGCTTCTCACAGTGCCGATGTTCGGCAGGGGATCGCTCATCTGACAGCCCTGATCCCGCAGCACACTAGTTGTGAGAGGCTGGTTTAGATAACCAGGCGGGCCGTTCAAAACCGGACCGCGGGCCGCGATTGGCCCGCGGGCCGGACTTTGGACATGCCTGGTCTAGACTGTTCAATGCTGTTCCTGAGGAATGCATAAAGGTTGGCCTTAAACTGGGATATTCAATTCTCAGATTTTGTGTCAAGAGCAGTTCATTTTTGAAGTCTTAATTTTTTTCCTTTGTGAAGCTAGTTGGATAATACGGCCTATCTTATAGTGGTTTATGAGCTTCTCATAGGGTCACTGGAGAGTCCACAGAGGAGGTATTGTCCACAGAGGAGGTATTGTCTGTGAAGTAATCTGAAAGGAAAGATTGCAGATCATGGAATTGCTCAGTAGGGAATCATTGAGTGTCCAACAAGAAGATGGACTGCAAATTAGGAGATAATAAAACCAAATGACACAAGATCATGATCAGACCATAAAATCAAAGCTTGGGTGATTTGGTGAAGGAAAGAGCATAAAAATATTCTCTGCAAGAACAATTGGTGGAAATCAGAGAAGTGAGAATAATATTGTTTCATTGGATGTAGATGGCACCAAGCATCTGTTAAATAGAATTGGGTTAGGAGGTCCCCAAAACGTTTGGATGCAGTTAGCATATGCAGAGGGAGAAGGGAAAAGATACTATCCATTTGTTGAGGCTTGGCAGAAGGGTCAAAGTTAAATCTCCACATAATACGAGTAGGCCTTAGCAAGGGGTAGAAATCACTTGGAGGAATAGCAGTTGGTCTTTGTCCTGGGAATAATAGGACACTATAGTTACAACCGAATAGTGGATAGATCCTATTAAGTTTCGATATGTCCCATTGAGGACTTTCATTTCTCAAATGCCAACAAATTGGCAGAGTCTTTTCAAAGTGACAAGCACACCTCTGTGACAGGATTCTGCGTTAGCAGTATACAATTGCAGATAGGAGGTGTGTGCAAAGGTGAGTTTCCTGGAGGTACACCACATCTGCATGCAAAGATCCAAAACCTCTAAAGCCCTGGTGCCCAACCTGTGGCCCTTTGGAATATGATGTGTGGCCTTCGGACCTCAGCAGTCTGTAGTGGGAACATTTATTGGGGGAGGGACAAGACCTGTGAGGCTAGGTTGTCACTAGCCAAAGTGCTGTGCTGAATTCATTTTCAGAATGAAGTGATCTTAGTCCTGAATGCCTGTTTTTTTCTTTCCAGCGGCAGTTTATATCTGGGTTAATGCGCCACAACCGTGGGCCAAGCGTTTTGTTTTGCAGTTGAGCTATGCCGTGTAGGCTCAGCCAAGACAGACAGGTCGCAGAAGAGAATTCTGACAAAATGTGATCCACCGGGAGAAGCAAATGGCAACCCATTCCAGTATCGTTGCCAACTTATATGCAGAGTACATCATGCGAAACGCCAGGATCGATGAATCACAAGCTGGAATTAAGATCACCGGGAGAAATATCAACAACCTGAGATATGCAGATGATACCACACTAATGACAGGAAGTGAAGAAGAACTAAAGAGTCTCTTAATGAAGGTGAAAGGGGAGAGCGCAAAAGCTGGCCTGAAATTGAATATTAAGAAAACTAAGATCATGGCAACCGGTCCCATCACTCCTTGGCAAATAGAAGGAGAAGAAATGGAAACGGGGACAGAATTTATCTGCCTAGGCTCTAAGATCATGGCAGATGGTGACTGTAGCCATGAAATAAGAGGCGCTTGCTTCTTGGGAGGAAAGCAATGGCAAACCTAGACTACATTATAAAAAGCAGAGACATCACCCTACCGACAAAGTGCCGTATAGTCAAAGCTATGGTATTCCCAGTAGTAACCTATGGCGGTGAAAGATGGACCATAAGGAAGACTGAACGCCAAAGAATTGTTGTTTTTAAACTATGGTGTTGAAGAAGACTCATGAAAGTCCATTGGATGGCAAGAAGAACTAGCCACTCAATCTTGAAGGAAATCAACCCTGAATATTCACTGAAAGGACAGTTCCTGAAGCTGAAACTCAAATACTTTGGTCATCTAATGTGAAGAGAGGACTCATTGGAAAAGACCTTAATGCTGGGAAACATGGAAGAAAAAAGGAGAAGAGGCCAACAAAAAACAAGATGGATATATCATCATCGAAACAACGAATGTGAAGTTAAGAAAGCTCCAGGAGGAGTCAATGTGGAACGAATTATCTTAATTTCCATTGACTTCTATGGGGAAACTCGCTTTGATATGCGAGTGCTTTGGATTACAAGCATTCTCCTGGAACGGATTAAGCTCGTATTCCAAGGTTCCACTGTATGTGATTCTGCACAGAACGGTCAGTAAGTGGATAATTACATTGGTCCAAGGTGGAGCAATGTAACGATGTAATGATATACCATACATGGGATTCATTCATAGTTGAATATACTTCTATAAGGCTCAACTATGTGTACAGGAAATAACAAGATGAAAAATTTAGAAACAAAAAAAAAAAGGAAAAAAAGAAAGTCCTGGCGTTGGAAGGCCAGAGTAATACTTCCAGAGCGTACAAGATGGCATTTATTCCGCGGCAGTGCGCAGCCAACCCCCTGGAGGCTCTCCTCTGCCTTTTACAGAGATTTGTCAGTGACTAATTATGAGATCCTATCTGGTCTCTCTATGCAGCAATTTATCAGAGAAGGCCTGTGAGCTCCGTCTTCCAAGCACCGTGTAACTTTCACATTCATTAGAAGATAATATCTCACCTAAGCCTGGGCGCATTATTACTTTCTGAGAGAGGAGGCAACGCCAGGCTGTACAACGCTCTTCCACCAAAACAGCTCTATTAAATGGCCGCCAAGTGTCACATGACCGATCGACCTGATATCGCATCGAAAGATTCCTCTTCTATCCCTCGCTATTCAGCTGCTTCGTAATGGAAGAGCCGGGCTTGGTATTTCAATGGCTGGCAAAAGCGCGGAACAGTCATATTGTATACGGAGGCGATGCTAATGCAGATTTATTAAATGAAGGATCGGCATTGAATGTAATTAATTTGAGGGAACAATAGCTAAACAAAACAGGGAACACAATCCGAGCAATCTTTTAATTAAAGTTTGAAATAACATTTCTTTTTTGTCAGCGCCAGCTTTTTTTATTCTCCGTCCTATTATTCATGTCCTAAGCCGGAATTGGTTCATAAAACAGATACCGTCTCAGTTCAAATACAGGTTGTCTATTGAGAGCCGCTTTAAGCACTTAAAGTGGTGCTGCACCCAAAAAAAAAAAAAAAAAAAAAAGCATGAATGTGCCTAAAATAAATTAAAAATAAAACATTTGAAAAAAAAAATGTTTTTTCTTACCTCTAAATGCCTGTTGCTAGGGGGTCCCTCGTAGTCTGCCTCCTTCAGTGCCTGGGCTGGTGACATCACTTCCCCTTGGGGCAGGAAGGGCTCAGCTCTGCCCCCTCCCTCTTGTCAATCATCTGGGACACGTGACAGGTCCCAGATGACTGCGCGGCCAATCATGGCGCAGCGCTGCTCGTGCTTGCGCAGTGGGAGCCAGGCTGTGAAGCCACAGCCGGGTGCCCACAGTTACAATGCCGGCGCCGCCGAACGGAGGGGGAGATGAGCGGGGCTTCAATCTCCTTCATCGCTGGACCCTGGAACAGGTAAGTGTCTGATTATTAAAAGTCAGCAGCTGCAGTATTTGTAGCTGCTGACTTAAAAAAATGTTTTATGGGAACTCCTCTTTAAGGACCGGAAGGATTTACCCCCTTAATGACCGGGCCATTTTTTGCGATTCAGGACTGCGTCGCTTTAACTGACAATTGCACTGTCGTGCGCCACTGTACCCAAATAAAATTGTCCTTTTTTCCCACAAAAAAAAGCTTTCTTTTGGTGGCATTTGATCACCTCTGCGGTTTTTATTTTTTGCGCTATAAACCAAAAATG
The DNA here is from genome assembly GCA_028564925.1 of Lithobates sylvaticus. Taxonomy (NCBI): domain Eukaryota; kingdom Metazoa; phylum Chordata; class Amphibia; order Anura; family Ranidae; genus Lithobates; species Lithobates sylvaticus. Next base: position 19,853,358 of record CM053037.1, on the reverse strand, counting down.
ACCGACAATTTTGAAAAAGAATAACAAGTGTTTACTTTTTGCTATAATAAGTATCCAAAATAATAAATAAAATAAAAAAATTTCTTCATCAGTTTAGGCCGATATGTATTCTTCTACGGGTTTTTGGTATAAAAAAAAGTCGCAATCAGTGTATATTTATTGGTTTGCGCAAAAGTTATAGCGTCTACAAAATAGGGGGTAGATTTATGGCATTTTTATTATTATTTTTTGTTTTACTAGTAATGGCGGCGATCAGCGATTTTTAGCGGGACTGTAGTGGGTACTCTTCCGAAGCAAACCCAATTCTTCCAGAGAGATGCACTTTATTGACTTCCAACACAGAGCAAAGTCTTGCAACAGATGATAAAATCCAACAGAGTAAATCTGACAACAAATATATTTCCTAGACCTGTGTCTTCATAATCACACACACAGTGAATAGACTGAACGCCATGTTATATCCCCAATACACTGAATGGCTGACCAATTTGATTGGCCATTTAACAACTGTAGTCATAAACTGCCCTAATTTGCATTCTTGCATATTAACATCAACAAGTCTCCTTTGATATGTGTGATTACTGATTAGATTAACAGATACCACCTTAACACCCTTTTGATGTGTAGAATAGACTTGTATGGAATGCCTATATCCCTCATTTGCATTCTTGCATTTGAACATTAACATAGCCCAGAGACACTATCTGTCCCCTTTGATATGTGGAGTAATTCTTGTTTGACCACTTCCCCTTTGATCAACAATTAGATTAACAGAAAACATTTTCAACTGAAATATGGCCTGGTCAATCTTGTACTGTATGTGTACATACAGTATATATAATAATAATAATATAAAATCCCACATAAATCTACCAGCATATTACAACAAGAACATGTTCTATATTTTTCCGAAGGAACTAATTACTATCGGATAAACCGCTCTTCTGTATGCTGTTCCAACGCACCAAAAACGACGCATGCTCTGAAGCAAGTATGAGATGGAAGCTACTGGCTACTGGCTATTGAACTTCTGTTTTCTAGTCCCGTTGTATGTGTTGTACGTCACTGCGTTCTTGACGGTCAGACTTTGGTGTGACCGTGTGTATGCAAGACAGCTTGAGCGGAATTCCGTCGGAAGTCCGTCGGAGAAACCTTCAGAGTTTATTCCGACGGCAAAACCGCTCGTGTGTACGCAGCATTAGACTCAACCTCAGGGTTCAGGGAACTTTTATTTCCTCCTTGTTATCTGTGTCAAAAATCCAGATAGATACCAGGGTCAGACTCTTGGCATCTGTAATGACACCCCGAGTATGAAAGGGGTTAAAGCCGTTTAGGACATTCCATTTCCAAACACAAAGGCAGCTACCGAAAACTTCAATCAGCCGAACAAGAAACCCATACGAATAATTCTCCCCCAAGTACGAGACTAGGCTCTGTATTGAGGTTCAAACAGGAATGAATTTTTATTAAAAGGAAGTCTTATATACAGTAAAAAGAGGCGGTGTATACCTCCTGCTCATAGTACTCTGAAAATACACCTGTGACCAGAAACCTAATTAACCTGAGCTCATTAACTAATCCCTTTAAGCAGCCTGGTCATTGTTATGATAAATCAGGATTTCACTACAGGTCAGACTTGTTGTCACCGAGCTTCACACAGAAGATGATACATTATCATAAGTTTAAACAAACAAGGGTATCCCATACTTTCCAAAGGATTCTGGGTTCCACGGGCCCTCCCGTCACAGCATCGAAAACCAAACTACCAACACTGTCCATTTGCTATTCACACACTAGTAAAAAGATAGGAATGCAGTAGGGCTGTTACTGATTAAAATTTTCGTGTTTGATTAATCAATTTTTTTTTTTATTCGATTAATCGACTAATTTCGATTAATTATAACGCACAGATCCAACTACTTTTAGCTGATCTCCTTGCATTGCAACTCTGCATTAGTCAGTGGTAAATGTGGTATACACTATATACAATCACCCGACACTAGTTAGTTTCCACAATCCATGACTTAACTTCACAGTTCACAAATACGTTTTAAATTCAAACTGTAGCACTGATGTAAGTAATTTTTTTTTCCACAGTGGCATGACAATCCCTCCACCTCCGTCTAACTAATCACTCTCACCTTATGGCATGGACCCCGTTATCAAAAGGGTTAACACGGACCATAAACTTCTCTCACGTCTCCTTAGATATCAGCAAGGACACCAGGTCATTGGTAGAAAGAAAAGATCTAAGTGCTCACCGCTTAATTATAAGATATAATTTTTGTGTTCAAACACAAACTACTCACATAAAGATGATAAAAACATAGCATGTAAAGCCGACAATCGTGTTAGCTCCGTAGGGCAGCAGCGGGTGACGTCATGCGTAGCTCCTTCCGTTACGTTCAATCAGAACTTCAACGTCACCGGACTCCTCCCCCCTTCCCTTTGTAGCAGACGGAGGCACTTGGGGAAGGGGGGAGGAGTCCGGTGACGTCGATGTCCATGACGCCGGAGAGGTGAGTACCGATCAAAAGAATTTTGATCGATCAAAAGAATTTTGATCTATCAAAAAAATGTATAAATGAATCGAGGAATTAATCTTTAATTTGCACAGCCCTAGAATGCAGTACTAGGAGATGTTGGCATGTCACCTGCCAAGCTACGGTATATGAATGCACCAATGCTAAAACTGCGTCTTCTAAGCACATCTGCCAGGCTGTCATTTGTGGAGACCCTCCTTTTTTTTTTTTTATCCAACAAAATTTTATTAAATTTGCAGAAGTGTATTACAAACATTGTCTTCATTGCCATATAGTTCAACTGCATATAACACATTCCAACTATTAACCGACAACAAGAATATATCTTCGTTATCACTGTAACCCAGTTATAACATTTCTTAGCCTGTTGTTCACCCAACATTTATTCCTAGTAGTCTGTCAGCCACTAGTTCCACCGGGGCTAGGCCCGGCACATCTAGCCAAGGTGCCCACCGTCTCTCAAATTTTTGTGCACTTCCCCTGTGTTGGTATATCAACGTTTCCAGTCTCATGCCGCGTACACACGACCGGTTTTCCCGTCGGAATAAACTCTGAAGGTTTTTCCGACGGAGTTCCGCTAAAACTGTCTTGCCTACACACGATCACACCAAAGTCCGACGGTCTAGAACGCGGTGATGTACAACACGTACGACGGGACTAGAAAAAGGAAGTTCAATAGCCAGTAGCTAATAGCTGCCGTCTCGTACTTGATTCAGAGCATGCGTTGTTTTTGGTCCGTCGGAACAGCATACAGACGAGCGGTTTTCCCGATAAGAATTGGTTCCATCGGAAATATTTAAAACATGTTCTATTTCTAATTCCGTCAAAAAAAGTCCGATGAGGCGCACACACGATCGGAATATCCGATGAAAAGATCCCGTCAGACTTTTTCTGCCGGAAAGTCCGACCGTGTGTACATGGCATAAGTGTTATACTAATGTTATCAATCCATTCTTTAATAGTTGGGGGCGTCTCAGATTTCCAGTGGGTCATAAATCATTTTCTAGCTTGAAATAGGACTCTGTGTATAGCCTCTCTAGTGTGCCCTTCCCATTCGTATTCCTCCAGAGCCCCCAAGAGACATGTTCTTGGGTCCTGTGGAAAGAGCGGAGACCCCCTCCTTGGGTGGCAGCTCATTGCACGGCAGTGGAAGAGGGCACAATGGAAATTGTTATTGATGTATAAACCCTGCAGTTATTTGTGTACATTTCTCAACTCAGAACACGGAACCTTTCATAAATATTTATGCCAAACTGCCGCTTTACTCACTCTTTAAATTATTGATTACCGAAAACGCTTTACAAACATCAGTCGGAATTCCTGACAATAAAATAAAGAGAATAAAATATGTTTTCTTCCCTTTTATGTGTCTCCCCAGTCGAGATACAGAGATTTTGTTTATCCTTCCCTTGCAAATATTGGAAACGGCGACCTGAAAAATGGAGCTGCTGTAAAGGTGCGAATGGCGGCATCCCAAGTGAGTCATTATGTGGCAGATATTTTCATATGGAACAGATCCTAATTATATCATCTTAAAATGTGGAAGTGATAATACCGCCAATCTGATGACAATTACCATAGGTGTGGATAATCCTATGGTAGTCATGGATATATTACTAAACAGGGATAATGGACTGCTATTAATGACAATACAGCAGTCTTGTATTTTACAGTGGTGTTATATATATTGTTGTTAAAGTATATCAACATTTGTTGTCAAATTATATTGACATATGGACACTGTATTAAAATATATCAAAATATCAACATTGTATAAATGTATACCAAAATATTGACTGAAGTATATCAAAATATTGACGTTGTATCAAAGATATCAACATTGTATCAAAATATATAAAAAAAACGACATTGTATTGAAGTATATAAAAATATCCACATTGTATCGAAGTATATCAACATTGTATCAAAGTATATAAAAAAAAAAATCGAAATTGCATCGAAGTATATCAAAATATCAACATTGTATCGAAGTATATAAAAAAAAACAACATTGTATCAAAGTATACCAAAATATCGACTGAAGTATATCAAAATATTGACGTTGTATCAAAGATATCAACATTGTATCAAAATATATATAAAAAAAAAAACGACATTGTATTGAAGTATATAAAAATATCCACATTGTATCAAAGTATATCAACATTGTATCAAAGTATATAAAAAAAATCGAAATTGCATCGAAGTATATCAAAATATCAACATTGTATCGAAGTATATAAAAAAAACAACATTGTATTCAAGTATAGCCAAATATCGACTGAAGTATATCAAAATATCAATGTTTTATCAAAGTATCAACATCGTATCGAAGTATATAAAAAAAAAAACAACATTGTATCAAAGTATACCAAAATATCGACTGAAGTATATCAAAATATTGACGTTGTATCAAAGATATCAACATTGTATCAAAATATATAAAAAAAACGACATTGTATTGAAGTATATAAAAATATCCACATTGTATCGAAGTATATCAACATTGTATCAAAGTATATAAAAAAAAAATCGAAATTGCATCGAAGTATATCAAAATATCAACATTGTATCGAAGTATATAAAAAAAACAACATTGTATTCAAGTATAGCCAAATATCGACTGAAGTATATCAAAATATCAATGTTTTATCAAAGTATCAACATCGTATCGAAGTATATAAAAAAAAAAACAACATTGTATCAAAGTATACCAAAATATCGACTGAAGTATATCAAAATATTGACGTTGTATCAAAGATATCAACATTGTATCAAAATATATAAAAAAAAAGACATTGTATTGAAGTATATAAAAATATCCACATTGTATCGAAGTATATCAACATTGTATCAAAGTATATAAAAAAAAAATCGAAATTGCATCAAAGTATATCAAAATATCAACATTGTATCGAAGTATATAAAAAAAACAACATTGTATCAAAGTATACCAAAATATCGACTGAAGTATATCAAAATATTGACGTTGTATCAAAGATATCAACATTGTATCAAAATATATTAAAAAAAACGACATTGTATTGAAGTATATAAAAATATCCACATTGTATCGAAGTATATCAACATTGTATCAAAGTATATGAAAAAAAAATCGAAATTGTATCGAAGTATATCACAATATCAACATTGTATCGAAGTATATAAAAACAACAACATTGTATTCAAGTATACCAAAATATCGACTGAAGTATATCAAAATATCAATGTTTTATCAAAGGATATCAACATTGTATCGAAGTATATAAAAATATCCACATTGTATCGAAGTATATCAACATTGTATCAAAGTATATTTTTAAAAAATTGACATTGTATCGAAGTATATCAAAAAAAAAAATTAAGTATATAAAAAAAACAACATTGTATTGAAGTATAGCCAAATATCGACTGAAGTATATTAAAATATCAATGTTTTATCAAAGGATATCAACATTGTATCAAAGTATATCAAAATATCAACGACTTATCAAAGTATATCCACAGTGTATCAAAGTATATAAAAATATCAACATTGTATCAAAGTATATCAAAATATTGACGTTGTATCAACGAAGTTCACTATATTGTCTAAAGTATTGGGACGCCTGCCTTTACATGCACATGAACTTTAATGGCATCCCAGTCTTAGTCCGTAGGGTTCAATATTGAGTTGGCCCATCCTTTGCAGCTATAACAGCTTCAACTCTTCTGGGAAGGCCGTCCACAAGGTTTAGGAGTGTGTCTATGAGAATGTTTTAACATTCTTCCAGAAGAGCATTTGTGAGGTCAGGCACTGATGTTTGGACGAGAAGACCTGGCTCCCAGTCTCAACTCCAATTCATCCCAAAGATGTTCTATTGGGTTGAGGCCAGTCAAGTTCCTCCACCCCAAACTCGCTCACATATGTCTTTATGGACCTTGCTTTGTGCACTGGTCCAAATCCTTTGGTGGAGGGGGGATTATGGTGAGGGGTTGTTTTTCAGGGGTTGGCTTGGCCCCTTAGTTCCAGTGAAGGGAACTCTTAAGGTGTCAGCATACCAAGACATTTTGGACAGTTTCATGCTCCCAACTTTGTGGGAACAGTTTGGGGACGGCCCCTTCCTGTTCCAACATGACTGCCCACCAGTGTACAAAGCAAGGTCCATAAAGACATGGATGAGCGCGTTTGGGGTGGAGGAACTTGACTGGCCTGCCCAGTGTCCTGACCTTAACCCGATAGAACACCTTTGGGATGAGCAGAGACGGCGAGCCAGGCCTTCTCGTCCAACATCAGTGCCTAACCTCACAAATGCGCTTCTGGAAGAATAATCAAACATTCTCATAGACACACTCCTAAACCTTGTGGACGGCCTTCCCAGAAGAGTTGAAGCTGTTATAGCTGCAAAGGGTGGGCCAACTCAATATTGAACCCTACGGACTAAGACTGGGATGCCATTATGACCCCTTTCCCACTGGGACCGCAGCCGTGTTCATGTTCTTGGTAAAGCACTGCTTGTTTTAGCATATAAAAATCTCAACATTGTATCAAAGTATATCAAATTATTAATTGTATCAAAATATATCAAAATATCAACGTTGTATCAAAGTATATCAAAATATTGTATCAAAATATATCAATATATCAACATTGTATCAAAGTACAGTGCCTTGGGGGCGTGGCCTAACGCAGCATGTGAACGGACATCTTTCTTAGCAGCTTCGGGATCCCTGTGCATAATTCTGTGTAATCCTCCGTACCTGCCTATCCAATTCGGCTTATTTCTCTCCTGGCTACTTGGAGAAGACCCGGGGACATCTCCTGGGAATTTAGTGGATGGTAAGAAGAAACAGCCCCTGGCCAAGATGAGTATTACCACACGCTCCTGCCAAGATGGCCGCCACTCCACTGCTCCGCACCTGCCCCTTTCAGGACGACGGACACATAGATTCCAATGGCGGAGGTGGGAGGGGTGGTATTTTTTGAAGCACCTGATTATAGCCAGAGGCTCTAATAGGCTTCAAAATAGGGTGGGCTCGGGGCGCAGAGAGTGCACCCTGATCCTACCCAATTGTGTGACAATAGCGAATTCATTTTCACTATTTTCACACCAACCTTCCTCCCCGCCAATCAGGAGGCAGGGCGTCAGACCTGTTTCCTGATTGGCCAAAGTGCCAGGCTACCATATTGGATGCCTGGCGCTTAGAAAGAGGAGCGGAGAAGAGATACGCGCTGGAGAGGAGCTGCTGCCTGGTAAGTGTCAGGGCATTCTGTCCGAGCTGTGCGCGTTGGTGGATTGGGGGGTTGGATGTACTGCCAGAGCCGCGCCGGGGGGCGGGGGGTTGGATGCCACGCACGCGGGGGGGTTGGTGGGCACAGTGGCTGCATATACTGGGCACAAGTGGCTGCATTTGATGGGCACAAGTGGCTGCATAATACGGGCACAAGTGGCTGCATTTGACAGGCTCAAGTGGCTGCATATGATGGGTACAAGTGGCTGCGTTTTATGGGCACAATGGCTGCATTTGATGGGCACAAGCGGCTGCATGTGATGCGCACAAGTGGCTGCATATGATGGGCACAAGTGGCTGCATATACTGGGCACAAGTGGCTGCATATGATGGGCACAAGTGGCTGCATTTGATGGGCACAAGTGGCCGCATATGATGGGCACAAGTGGCTGCATATACTGGGCACAGTGGCTGCATATGATGAGCACAAGTGGCTGCATATACTGGGCACAGTGGCTGCATATGATGGGCACAAGTGGCTGCATATACTGGGCACAAGTGGCTGCATATGATGGGCACAAGTAGCTGCATTTGATGGGCACAGTGGCTGCATTTGACGGGCACAGTAGATGATGCGTTTGATGGACACAATGGCTGCATTTGATGGGCACAGTAAGGCTGCAATTGATGGGGGGGGGGGGGTTTAGTAATTTTCATTTTTTTTACGCCCCCCCCCCCCCCCCAAAAAAAAATTTTGAGCACCAGCTGCCACTGCTCCAGGGTTGGATGGTTTACCTGCTGAATGGTACAAGAACTATGCAGAAGACTTAGCACAGAAGCTACATTCCCTGTTCGGACAGGCATTAGAAAATGGCAAACTTCCTGCCTCCACGTGTGAAGCCCCGATTGTAGTGTTGCCCAAACCCGAGAAAGATAAACTGTTATGTGGGTCCTACCGTCCAATAGGATGCCCATGCTTTGGCCAATCGGGAAACAGGTCTCACTGACCTGCCTTCTGATTGGCGGGGAGGCACGGTGGTGTAAAAATTGCGAAAATGTATTTGCTATGGTCACACAACAGGGTGGGATCAGGGTGCACTCTCTGCGCCCCGAGCCCACCCTTTTTTTGAAGCCTATTAGAGCCTCAGGCTCTAATCAGGTGCTTAAAAAAAAACACCCCCACCCACGCTGCCATAGGAGTCCATGCGTCCGGCGTTCCTGAAAGGGGGGCGGTGGCAGTGATTAGGGGGGGGGGGCGGTGGCAGGGACTAGGGGGGGCGGCGCACGTGCGCCCTCAATGCACAGGCCACCCCTGATCGAACACCAATTAACAAATACTTAAAAAAAATAAAAGTACAGTGCCTTGAAAAAGTATTCATAAATTTTCCACATTTTGTCATGTTACAACCAAAAACGTAAATGCATTTTATTGGGATTTTATGTGATAGTCTAGTTATTATATATAAAGTTCTGATTAGTATATAATATTCTTATATATAAAATTCTAATTATGATATATAAAGCTGTTTATTACATGTTTGCCTCCTATTAGCATTTTTTAGTACAATGATAAGGTTGCTATGGTGCAGACTGTGGGTGAAATAATTGGAATCATTATGAAGTTCTGTTTTTTGTGTATTAGGAGTGTTATAAATAAAGCTCTGTTTATTATATAGAAAAATGTGTTTATTATATAAGCCTCTTATTAGCGTGTATTGGTGCGATGAGAAGGTTGTTATGGTGCTTTATACTGTGAGTGTTATAAATAGTCATGAGAATGTTCTGATTATTATATCGAAAGTTCTGAACATTGTTATATATAAAGCTTTGTTTTATGATATGTTTTCCTCTTATTAGCATCATGTACTAATACACTGACAAGGTTACTATGGTGCAGATTGTGGGTGTAATAAATAGACTAATGATAAAGTTGTATTAAAGTGGAGGGCCACCCTGAAAAAAAAAAAACTTCATAAAAATGTTAATAAAAATTTAAAAGGAAAAAAAAAAAATTTTTTTATTTTTTTCACGTACCAGAAATGGCTGTTGCTTGGCAGATCGTCCTAATCTGCCTTTTCCTATTGCGCGGAGTTGTTCGGTCTTCTGCTCCTAGCGTCGTCTTCTAGTGAATGGGGCGCGGTGTGTTATGGGAACTGTGTGTGTCCCACAACCAGTGCTGGGACAAGGCCATCTGGTGCCCAGGGCAAAGATGGCAAACTGCACCCCCCCCCCCCCCCCCCCGGGTATAAAGAAAGAGTCTGTGTCCTTTCAAAACCAAAAAACACTTAAAACAATACAACAATACACTAGAACTTACACTGGACCCCCTCCCCATCTCCCCTGGTCCCACTAACCTGGAGTCCAGCAATGCCCCACACTGACAGCTGGTATCGCCGCTGTACCTGTCTGGGGATTTGAAATTCCCGCAGCTTTCTCTCCTCTTCGCCCGCGGTGACAGGATGGGCTATGTGGGTTCTGATTGATCGGCACTGCCCATGTAACGACGCCGACCAATTAGAATGCTCCTAAACATACCTGCTGACGAGGTACATTTTGCAGATTAAGCCCCGGACAAGTGAGGCAGCGACCCGATGTCTCATAGCGGGTGATTGCCATGCTCCAGGTCAGCGGGACCGGGGGGGAGTGAGGAGGGCGTCTTGTGTTCACTTTACAGATTTTTCTATAAAGGTGAACTTACCCTTTAATTACCAATGGTATTTGCAATATGCAGCATAAGGGGGTTCCTGTATTGCCACTGGTCACTAATGCATTAATGACCAGTGTCAATTAACCCCTTTGTGCTGCATTAGTGGCAGTGATGGCAGTGTTATGCTGCAGCATGAAAGAGTTAATGAACACTGATACTGGTGCCACTAATGCAGCACAAAGGGGTTTAATTAACTGACACTGGTCATTAATGCATTAGTGACCAGTGGCAATACAGGAACCCCCTCATGCTGCATATTGCAAATAACATTGGAAAACCATTATTAATCTCAACTCTTCCCCCCCCCACCACAGTTAGCCGATTCATTTATTCATAGATGCCTATCTGCTTACTTTGTTATTGACTGCCTGGTTGGTTCCTCCTCTCGCCCGGAAGCTCTCTATGGTCCTCTCTCCTCCCGCCCAGCCTGTCGTGACATCACGCCTCGCCGAGACTTGGAAGCACCTGTCGGGCGGAGATTGCTCTGCCTGACAGGGAAGGGAAGACCGGGTCCTTTGCTTGTGCCGGGTGCAGGAGCGCACTTGGCACATCTTTGCAAGCAGGCGCAGTTCTGCAATGTTGTAGGGGCAACCGGCAGTAGCCACAGTCACTTAGAAAGTTTGCCTAGCACACTGCCAGCACTGCGCCCCCCTTCCTATAATAAATTGCTCCGCCCAGGGCACCCGCCCCTTCTGCCCACCCCTTGTACCGGCCCTGCCCACAACACAGTACGTTCCCCATTCACAAAGCGCTGCGTGACTCGTGCATGCGCAGTAGGAAACGGGCAGTGAAGCCGCAAGGTTACGCTGCCTGTTTCCCTTAGGTGGAATGGCAGCGCCGTGAACCGAGACCCGAGGGACGGTCGGTCTCGGGCGGCCGACATCGCAGGCACCCAGGACAGGTAAGTCTGCTTATTAAAAGTCAGCAGCTACAGTGTTTAATTATATATAAAAGTTTTGATTATTATTACCAATCAGCCAGAACATTATGACCACTTACAGGTTAAGTGAATAACATTGCTTATCTTGTTTCAATAGCATCTGATATCTATTGCGACTTCAAAGTAGTCCCTGCACTACTTTGGTCCCACGTAGACCGTAGACCTCAAGAATACACATGCATTGCTTCAAGTCACATCAAAATCGCGCAACTTTCAGGTCGCAATCGTGGAAACCTAGGCTAAAGTGAATTTTAGGCCTAACAAATGCCAAAAAAACTAACCACATTTTTGGTAAAATATAAAAGACAAGGTTGCACCCAGTCAATGGATACCCAACATGTCAATCTGGGTTCATATATGCGAATTGGATGTATTCATACCTCCCAACTTTTTGAGATAAGAATGAGGGACACCTATCAGCAAAAGTATGCAGGCATAGGACACACCCCTTGCCACGCCCCCTTAAAGGTGAATTGTACAAAAAACAAGATCGGTTGAACCCACAAGTGCTTTTTTACCACTACTATTCCATTATATTGGCTTTTGGAATTTACAGATGCAGAAATTTAGAAATCAGATGGAAGATTTAGCGCTGAATAACACTTTTTGATAGATAAAAAGTGTCATTTATATACATTTATATGGATTAGACCAAAATGAGGGACAGAGGGACATTACTCCAAATCAGGGACAGTCCCTCAAAATCAGGGACAGTTGGGAGGTATGTGTGTTTTACACCACATCCACTTGACATAACATCTGAGTGTGACAATGGAGCATGTCAGGGGCGGCTGCGGTGCGAATTTGAAAAGGGTCCTTTGTGTTTTTGGGTCCGGTTCAGGTGCAAATTCAGGGAAGTTGCACCTGAGGCTGGGTACGCACTATTGCGAAGTAGGTTTTGACGGGCTCTCTATGGAACCGGTTCACACATCTCCGCTGCGGCTCTGGTGCAAATTTGCAGAGGACTCCTGTGCGTCTTTTGATCCGTTTCAGGTCCAAATTTAGGAAAAAATCTGACCTGAAACTGTGAACAGGGAACGCATCGGACCCCTGCTGTGAGGCGCATGTGAAGATAGTGTGAACGCAGCCTTAATTAGTGAACACAAACGCATCGGACACCGGACTGTAAACCACAGCCAGACCTGTGTGAACTAAGAATGGGCTCGGGTGGGTTTGCAACTACACGTGCCTGAGCCCGCCAGGAATCTGACACTGTGCAGCGCTAATCACAGTGAGACATTTCCCTATCCGCAGCTGCACAGATCAGGAAATGTCTCACTGCCTGTGATTAGCGATGCGGAGTGTCAGCTTCCTGGTGGGCGCGGGCAAGTGGAGTTGCGAACACGCGTGAGCTCAGCCTTAAAGCGGTCCTGCAAATTTTTTTTTTAAAGTCAGCAGTTACAAATACTGCAGCTGCTGACTTTTAAAATAAAGACACTCACCTGTCACAGGGTCCAGCGATGTCGGCACCTGAGGTCGAGCCATCCCTCGGTCCTCGGATGCTGCTGCCGCCATCTTCGGTATGGGAATGAGGAAATCAAGCCGTGCGGCTTCACTTCCTGGTTCCCTACTGCGAATGCGCGAGTCGCGCAGCGCACTGCGAATGGCCCGTGCTGTCTCTGTGACCCGTGTGTGTCCCAGCAGACAGCGCGGCTGGACGGGAAAAGGCGTAGACTCTCGTGGGAGTCAATGCCCAGAAGTGAGTGCAAATACCTGTCGAAAAGCGAAGGTTCAATTTTTGTGTCAACCTCCGCTTTAAATTTGTGCAAAATGGCGACATACTTCATAAAGCTGTGTATTATGTTAGCCTATTAGCCTTTATTAGCACATTGAGAAGGTTATGAATGCAGACTGTGGGTGTAATAACTCATGACAAGGTTGTAATTAGTGTTTATAATGGTTCTGAATAATAATAACTTCCTATATAGTAATCATATTCAAATATTTCAAACTTTATTTACAATATTCAATAAAGTTTGAAATATTTGAATATGATTACTATATAGGAAGTTTTTATTATGACTGTGTTAGCCTCTCATTAGCACGTATTGGTACACTGGGAAAGTTGCTGCGGCTCCTTATATACAGGCTGTGGGACTAAATAACATTAGAGCCGCCACGTCCCTCTTCCAAAGCTAGTTATTACTGAGCGCAAGCAGTCATTTCCCCAGCCCGCCACCCTTTTCTCCACACAACACAAGCCCCGCCCCTCAGAGAACTTCTCTCAGCAAGCCCCGCCATTGGCCGCCGGGGAGTCACGTGCGCGCCGAAGCGGGAATTTCGCCTGGTTACCTGGTTGCCTCGGCGACGTTTGTCAACAGAGGTGTCATGGCGGTCTGAGGAGGACGGGAGCACCACACAGGAGGAGTACTGGGGACGTAGTGGTGCAGGAGAGAAGTGAGGCCCGTGTTAGGTAAAGGAAATCGCAGCTGGCTGTATTTTCACACGAATTCCCGGGAAGTTTTGGTACTGTTATCATTCTGTAGTTACATAGAACCTCCTTACAGTCCTGGAGGACAGTATTTGCTGGAGGCTGAGCTAAAGCAAGAGAGGAGAGAGAGAGAGAGAGAGAGAGAGAGAGAGAGAGAGAGAGAGAGAGAGAGAGAGAGAGAGAGCTCTCTCTCACCACTGACATGTTTCAGGCACTGGGGGAAGTGTTCAGGCTGGGGGTGCTCAAAACACAGTCACCTGGCCTAGCCAAGGTTTCCATCTGCGAAGTCCCGCCATTCAACCACGTGCCGCTCGGGGCAATTCTGGCATTTCTTGCATAAATGCGAAGACCAGGCGTTTTCTGGCACTGGTATACATGTGAAAATATTGCTAGAAAATTACTTTACTACTAACCCCCAAACAAAATTCCTCCCACTGATACCAATGACGGGACGCAATTCCTCCCACTGATACCAATGACGGGACGCAATTCCTCCCACTGATACCAATGACGGGACGCAATTCCTCCCACTGATACCAATGACGGGACGCAATTCCTCCCACTGATGCCAATGACGGGACGCAATTCCTCCCACTGACGCCAATGACGGGACGCAATTCCTCCCACTGATACCAATGACGGGACGCAATTCCTCCCACTGAAACCAATGACGGGACGCAATTCCTCCCACTGACGCCAATGACGGGACGCAATTCCTCCCACTGACGCCAATGACGGGACGCAATTCCTCCCACTGACGCCAATGACGGGACGCAATTCCTCCCAGTGACGCCAATGACGGGACGCAATTCCTCCCAGTGACGCCAATGACGGGACGCAATTCCTCCCAGTGACGCCAATGACGGGACGCAATTCCTCCCAGTGACGCCAATGACGGGACGCAATTCCTCCCAGTGACGCCAATGACGGGACGCAATTCCTCCCAGTGACGCCAATGACGGGACGCAATTCCTCCCAGTGACGCCAATGACGGGACGCAATTCCTCCCAGTGACGCCAATGACGGGACGCAATTCCTCCCAGTGACGCCAATGACGGGACGCAATTCCTCCCAGTGACGCCAATGACGGGACGCAATTCCTCCCAGTGACGCCAATGACGGGACGCAATTCCTCCCAGTGACGCCAATGACGGGACGCAATTCCTCCCAGTGACGCCAATGACGGGACGCAATTCCTCCCAGTGACGCCAATGACGGGACGCAATTCCTCCCAGTGACGCCAATGACGGAGCATTGTTTTTTCCCCCACTGGTTTCAGGACCATTTCTACTCCTAAGGGCCACAGTCCGGCCCTTCTAATGTCTGAAGGACAATAAACTGGCCCTTTGTTTAACATGGTATATTCAGATCATGTAGATCAATGATAGAACTTCAATATTGTAAAGTGCTGAGTAGTAAATTCAAATAGTGAGATTGAGGTAGAATAAAATTAATAAATTACAGCAGTCCTGGGCTAGTGGAACAGGAGAGCAGTTCTCGTCCCCCTTTCCTTCAATTGACAAGGATTGCTATATACATAGAAAAGTTGTCCCATTTTCATTGTCTGTTTTGGGATGTCTGCCAATGTAAGGGTCATTCTTTGCACTGACCACCAATGTAAGGGGTCATTCTTTGCACTGAACACCAATGTAAGGGGTCATTTTTTGCCCTGACCACCAATGTAAGGGTCATTCTTTGCACTGACCACCAATGTAAGGGTCATTCTTCGCACTGACCACCAATGTAAGGGTCATTCTTCGCACTGACCACCAATGTAAGGGTCATTCTTTGCACTGACCTCCCAATGTAAGGGTCATTCTTTGCACTGACCTCCAATGTAAGGGTCATTCTTTGCACTGACCTCCAATGTAAGGGTCATTCTTTGCACTGACCTCCAATGTAAGGGTCATTCTTTGCACTGACCTCCAATGTAAGGGTCATTCTTTGCACTGACCTCCAATGTAAGGGTCATTCTTTGCACTGACCTCCAATGTAAGGGTCATTCTTCGCACTGACCACCAATGTAAGGGTCATTCTTTGCACTGACCACCAATGTAAGGGGTCATTCTTTGCACTGACCACCAATGTAAGGGTCATTCTTCGCACTGACCTCCAATGTAAGGGTCATTCTTTGCACTGACCTCCCAATGTAAGGGTCATTCTTTGCACTGACCTCCAATGTAAGGGTCATTCTTTGCACTGACCTCCAATGTAAGGGTCATTCTTTGCACTGACCTCCAATGTAAGGGTCATTCTTTGCACTGACCTCCAATGTAAGGGTCATTCTTTGCACTGACCATCGATGTAAGGGTCATTCTTTGCACTGACCATCGATGTAAGGGTCATTCTTTGCACTGACCTCCAATGTAAGGGTCATTCTTTGCACTGACCTCCAATGTAAGGGTCATTCTTTGCACTGACCTCCAATGTAAGGGTCATTCTTTGCACTGACCTCCCAATGTAAGGGTCATTCTTTGCACTGACCTCCCAATGTAAGGGTCATTCTTTGCACTGACCTCCCAATGTAAGGGTCATTCTTTGCACTGACCTCCAATGTAAGGGACCATGGGCTTCATTCACAGAAGCATCTCACATGCGATATTTAGGTGTCCAGATAAATTTTCCCTAAATATCTAAAAATGCTCGGAAAATACTGCATGAACAGTTATTAAACACAATTCACAGAAGAAAATAAAGAATTAAATGCATGCCGTAATCAGGTAGTGGTCCATGCGGTATTTAAGGAACGTTTATGATTTTAACTGGTTGTTAAGTAGCGGACAGTAGCCTGTGTCCCTAACAACCAGTAACTGTCATGGTTGTTAAGAAACGGGCGGCTGCTGTGTCCTTAACAACCAATGGGTCATCAGCTGTCAGCGGGCTTCTCCGCTGACAGCTGATTGTAAAGAAAAGATTTGCTGGCATTAAAAAAAAAATCACAAAAACGGCGTGGGGTTCCTCCCCACACCATAGCAGGTTTTTTGGTTCTGGTATGGATTTTGAGGGGAACCCCAGAGCCAAAATGTAAAAAAAAAAAATGGTGTGGGTCCCCCCTCCCCAAAATCCATTTCAGACCCTTATCCGAGCATGCAGGCCAGAAAAAGGGGAGGCCGATTCTCCACCATACTTGGCCATATGCCGGCAACATGGGAGGGGGGTTGCTTTGGGGCAGGGCACCCCAAGCACCTTGTCCCCATGTATTCCATGTTCTTTATTCGTTTTATTAAAGTGGTTGTATACCCATTTGAATTTTTTTTTTTGGGGTTATCTACCTGCAAGACAAAGTCATAATGAGCTAGTATGACTAGCATACTAGCTCATTATGCATCACTTACCTTAGATCGGGGCCCCCGATGCCGTGTTCTTCTCCCCCTCCGGCCGCATCCATAGCTAAACAGATACCCTTCCGGGTATCGCCGCTCCGGCCAATCACAGCGCCGCTGCGGCGCTGTGATTGGCCAGAGCGGCGAGGACGTCGCTCCGCGCATGCGCGCGGGACACTTCAACTGCGGCTCACCGCAGTTGAAGATGGGGATTAACCCTGTAAATGCACCGTTGTCTACGGCGCGCATGCGCCGTAGACAACGTTGTAAAACGTTCTTTTAAAATATCTCCTAAACCGTGCAGGTTTAGGAGATATTTCTTGTACCTACAGGTAAGCCTTAATCTAGGCTTACCTGTAGGTGCAAGTTAATTTTTAGGGTATACAACCACTTTAATATATCTACAATGTTCTGCTCATGCTAATCTACCATGAGCTGTAGATATGATGTTTAGTAGGGATGTCCTGAGACCAGGGGCGTTTCTAGGTCTATAAAAGATCTGGGGCTAGAGCCCATAGCAGCTATGTAAAGAAAGTCATACGCTGGGGCAGGCATACACATGTATATTCAGTTATATGTGTGTGTGTGTGTGTGTGTGTATATATCCCCAGGGAGCACCTCCCCCTTACATCAGGGTCCCCAGAGAGCCTCCTCCTTGCATCGGAGTCCCCAGAGAGCCCACCCCCCCCCCTTACATCAGGGTCCCCAGAGAGCCCCCCTTACATCAGGGTCCCCAGAGAGCCCCCCCTTACATCAGGGTCCCCAGAGAGCCCCCCCCTTACATCAGGGTCCCCAGAGAGCCCCCCCCTTACATCAGGGTCCCCAGAGAGCCCCCCCCCCTTACATCAGGGTCCCCAGAGAGCCCACCCCCCTTACATCAGGGTCCCCAGAGAGCCCACCCCCCTTACATCAGGGTCCCCAGAGAGCCCCCCCCCTACATCGGGGTCCCCAGAGAGCGCCCACTTGCATCGGGGTCCCCAGAGAGCGCCCACTTGCATCAGGGTCCCCAGAGAGCGCCCACTTGCATCAGGGTCCCCAGAGAGCGACCCCTTGCATCAGGGTCCCCAGAGAGCCCCCCCCTACATCGGGGTCCCCAGAGAGCGCCCACTTGCATCGGGGTCCCCAGAGAGCGCCCCACTTGCATCGGGGTCCCCAGAGAGCGCCCACTTGCATCAGGGTCCCCAGAGAGCGCCCCCTTGCATCAGGGTCCCCAGAGAGCGCCCCCTTGCATCAGGGTCCCCAGAGAGCATGCCCCTTAAAATTAGGGTCCCCAGAGAGCCTCTCCCTTGCATCAGGGTCCCCAGAGAGCCTCTCCCTTGCATCAGGGTCCCCAGAGAGCATCCCCTCCCCTTGGGGACCCCTGCAGAGACTCGGGGCTATAGCCCCAAAAGCCACCCCCCTAGCGACGCCACTGCCTGAGACCTAATAAACCTGATAACATGAGAAGGTTGATAAAAGCTGTTCTATAGAACATAGAATATATGAATATAGAATGATAATGAAAGCACCATAGATGTGGTGTAGTTTGGGGATCTAAATGATGGAAATGACAGATTATAATCTGTGTGTCTCATTCTTGCAGGTAACCCTTTGCTGGCTGCTCAGAGCACAGAATATACTCCTTTGTTTCCAAGTTATAAGTATTATTACAAGCCTGTAGTATCCTATTAGTGCCGCTCTTCCAACTTTGCCTATTTAATGGGCACTTTTCATTGTTAGCACAAATAAAAGCCCATTTAATTGGGCTGGCGGGATTGTCAGCTCGTCACGGTGCTATTAATTATCCAGAATGGAAGTAGACAGCGCTGGGCTCTGCGCTCGCTCCCGTCTCATCAGACAACACAGCATCTCTGTTTGCTTCATGTAATTCGATTACACAGCGTTTTCTCTATATTTTCTGTCCTGGGCGCACAGATGAAAACAAAAGTTAATTTGCATTTTCATTACAAAAGCAAAAAAAAACACATGTCCGTGGATGTAAGAATGCAGGGCTGTGATGTGACGCCTCGGGGATTAATAATAATCAACACTTTTCTAGCAGAGAAATGTATTCAGGCTGATTTGTATGTCATTATTTATCTCTTTCTTTTTACTCACCTTTTCTTTCCACAAGTACCTGTGTACATGAAACACAAATCACGTTTCACCCGGTGATGAAGGGATGATTGGCTGTACCAGTTGCTGGATAGCTTAGACAGCCAATCAGATAATGGTAAGTGGGAGACGTTGTCAGTGACACCATGGAAACATTTGTATAGGGACTCCATCCTGTTTTGTGGAGAAGCCCAGTCAGCAGTGTATGTGTTTGTGTGTGTATATGTACAGTGGTGTGAAAAAGTGTTTGCCCCCTTCCTCATTTCCTGTTCCTTTGCATGTTTGTCACACTTAAGTGTTTCGGAACATCAAACCAATTTAAACAATAGTCAAGGACAACACAAGTAAACACAAAATGCAATTTGTAAATGAAGGTGTTTATTATTAAAGGTGAAAAAAAATCCAAACCATCATGGCCCTGTGTGAAAAAGTGATTGCCCCCCTTGTTAAAACATACTATAACTGTGGTTGTCCACACCTGAGTTCAATTTCTCTAGCCACACCCAGGCCTGATTATTGCCACACCTGTTCACAATCAAGGCATCACTTAAATAGGAGCTGCTTGACACAGTAAGGTCCACCAGAAGATCCTTAAAAGCTACACATCATGCCGAGACCCAAAGAAATTCAGGAACAATTGAGAAAGAAAGTAATTGAGATCTATCAGTCTGGAAAGGGTTATAAAGCCATTTCCAAAGCTTTGGGAATCCAGCAAACCACAGTGAGAGCCATTATCCACAAATGGCGAAGACATGGAACAGTGGTGAACCTTCCCAGGAGTGGCCGGCCGCCCCAAAATTACCCCAAGAGCGCAACGACGACTCATCCAAGAGGTCACAAAAGACCCCACAACAACGTCCAAGGAACTGCAGGCCTCACTTGCCTCAGTTAAGGTCAGCGTTCATGCCTCCACCATCAGGAAAAGACTGGGCAAAAATGGCCTGCATGGCAGAGTTCCAAGGAGAAAACCACTGCTGAGCAAAAAGAACATCAAAGCTCGTCTCAATTTCTCCACAACACATCTTGATGAACCCCAAGACTTTTGGGACAACATTCTGTGGACCGATGAGACAAAAGTGGAACTCTTTGGAAGGTGTGTGTCCAAGTATATCTGGCGTAGAAGGAACACTGCATTTCAGAAAAAGAACATTATACCAACAGTAAAATATGGTGGTGGTAGTGTGATGGTCTGGGGCTGTTTTGCTGCTTCAGGGCCTGGAAGACTTGCCGTGATAAAAGGAACTATGAATTCTGCTGTCTACCAAGAGATCCTGAAGGAGAATGTCCGACCATCTGTTTGTGTACTCAAGCTGAAACGAACTTGGGTTCTGCAGCAGGACAATGATCCTAAACACACCAGCAAGTCCACCACCGAATGGCTGAAGAAAAACAAAATGAAGACTTTGGAGTGGCCTAGCCAAAGTCCAGACATGAATCCTATTGAGATGTTGTGGTATGACCTTAAAAAGGCCGTTCATGCTCGAAAACCCTCTAATGTAACTGAATTAGGACAATTCTGCAAAGATGAGTGGGCCAAAATTCCTCCAGGACGCTGTAAAAGCCTCATTGCACGTTATCGCAAACGCTTGGTTGCAGTTGTTGCTGCTAAGGGTGGCCCAACCAGTTATTAGGTTTAGGGGGCAATCACTTTTTCACACAGGGCCATGATGGTTTGGATTTTTTTTCACCTTTAATAATAAACACCTTCATTTACAAATTGCATTTTGTGTTTACTTGTGTTGTCCTTGACTATTGTTTAAATTGGTTTGATGTTCCGAAACACTTAAGTGTGACAAACATGCAAAGGAACAGGAAATGAGGAAGGGGGCAAACACTTTTTCACACCACTGTATGTGTGTGTGTATATATATATATATATATATATATATATATATATATACGCAATATCCTTGGTGATTCTCTGGACACCATGGGGAAGATTCAGGCTGGGTTCACACTTATGCGAATTGGATGTAGGTTTCCCTGCATCCAATTCGCATGACAGGACAAGACTGTGCCCGGGTCTCAATGGAGCCGGTTCACATACCGCCGAGGCAGCTGCAGAGCGAATTGCACAGGAGTCCTGTATGTCTTTTGGCTCAGTTTCAGGTCCCAATTCAGGCAAAAATTCGGATCTGATTCACACCTCAAACGGAGAACAGGAATGCACCGGACACCCTGCTGTGAGCCGCATCCACAGCAAGTGTGAACCCGGCCTTACTAAACCTGGAGCACTCAGGATCTGGTGCAGCTGTGCATGGTGGCCAATCCGATTCTAACTTCAGCCTGTTTAACCACTTCCCGCCTGCCCAACGTCATATGACATAGTCAACTTGGAGTGGTTATACCTCCAGTTACCTTCTTTTAGAGCCGGCAATTCCCTTCACCGTAAAAACAATCATAGTGGTTGTTCAGCCACTTGATCGTTCTTACAGGCGGCGGGGGCGTCCCTCCTCCCACTGCCCTCCGGTGCTTCTACGGACTCACCTGTGCGATTGGTGAGCCCGAGAAGGAACCGACCACACCGGATGTTGATAGAGATTTCGGGCGGACCAGATGGTCCCCGAAGTCTCTACGATTGTTCGGAGGCTGGGCGCGATGTTATGACGATGTTATGACCTCGCGCCCAACCTTTGCATTTGAAAAAAATGCCGCCACCTCGGCTGGGAAGCCGAGATCTCTTTTTTAAATTTTTTTTTAAATACATGAAACTGTTTTTTTTTTTTCCCAAACAAATGCGTTTGAAAAACTGCTGCGCAAATACCTTGCAAAATAAAAAGTTGCAACAACCACAATTTTATTCCCCAGGGTCTCTGATAAAAAAAAAAAAGATATAATGTTTGGGGGTTCTGAGTAATTTCCTAGCAAAAAAAAATTATGATTTTTACATGTAGGAGAGAAGTGTCAGAATTGGCCTGGTAGGCAAGTTGTCACGCTGCGTGTTATGAGTGGCCGGGCAATCTTCTGGGACCTGTGACTTGTCCCAGAAGATTGCTGGGAGGAGGGCCGCCTAGGCATCCCTGAGTGGAAGTGGGAGCTGGGTACCTGTGAAAACTGGGTACCCACAATACCCACCCCACCTCAAGAAATGACATGCCAAATGTGGCTTGTCAGAGGCTCAGGATTCCTTAAAGTGGAAGTTCCACTTTTGGGTGGAACTCAGCTTTAAAAAGTAACCCAATTGTTGACCTTCCTGAAGACTCCTGGGATGTATGACATAATATGCCTAGGCAAGAAAGGAAGAAACCGAAGAAATGTAAAAAAATAAAAATAAAAAAAGAAGAAAAGTTTAAAGCAAGTACATATGATATACTGTATTTATCAGCGTATAACACGCACTTGTTTCCCCTGAAAATAGGGGGGAAATCGTGGGTGCGTGTTATACACCGACAGCGAGGGGGACGGGTGCCACCGGAAATCACTGAGCCGTCATCTCCTCTCTGCTCTCACTCGGCTTGCTCGTCACACACACAGTCCCGCCACCGGCAATGCCGAGTGCGGAGGCGGGACTGTGTGTGTGTCACTGCTAACTGAGAGCCGAGGAAACAGATGACAGCTCTGTGATTTCATATGAGATGGTGAGCTGCATTTATGGGGGAGATGGGCACAGAACAGGCTGCAGATGGGCACAGGTTAGGCTGCATTGAAGCTGCAGATGGGCACTAATCAGGCTGCATTGAGGCTGCAGATGGGCACTAATCAGGCTGCATTGAGGCTGCAGATGGGCACTAATCAGGCTGCATTGAGGCTGCAGATGGGCACTAATCAGGCTGCATTGAGGCTGCAGATGGGCACTAATCAGGCTGCATTGATTCTCACTGACCATTAACCACTTCAGCCCCGACCAATTGGCAGCCAAAGGACCAGGCCCCTTTTTGCGATTCGGCACTGCGTTGCTTTAACTGACAATTGCGCGGTCGTGCGACGTGGCTCCAAAACAAAATTGGCGTCCTTTTTTTCCCACAAATAGAGCTTTCTTTTGGTGGTATTTGATCGCCCCTGCGGTTTTTATTTTTTGCGCTATAAACAAAAATAGAGCGACAATTTTGAAAAAAATGCAATATTTTTTGCTTTTTGCTATAATAAATATCCCCAAAAAATATATAAAAAAACATTTTTTTTCCTCAGTTTCGGCCGATACGTATTCTTCTACATATTTTTGGTAAAAAAAAATCACAATTAGCGATTATTGATCGGTTTGCGCAAAAGTTATAGCATTTCCAAAATAAAGGATAGTTTTATAGCATTTTTATTAATATATTTTTTTTCCTAGTAATGGCGGCGATCAGCGATTTTTTTTTTTTTTTTTTTTTTTTTTTTTTTTTTTTTTTTTGTGACTGCGACATTATGGCGGACACATCGGACATTTTTGACACATTTTTGGGACCATTGTCATTTATACAGCAATCAATGCTATTTAAATGCATTGATTCCTGTATAAATGACAGTTGTAGTGAAGGGGTTAACCACTAGGGGGAGGGGAGGGGTTATGGGCTGTGACGTGTGTGTGTTTTTTTACATTAGGGGGCGGGGCTGACGTCTGATGTCATTGATCGGCTTTCCCGGTGACAGGGAACAGCCGATCAATGACAGGCAGTGTAGGAAGCGCGGGCAGAGGTTTGTTTACACAGACCTCTCCCCGTTCTTCAGCTCCGTAACCCGATCGCAGGACACCAGCGGCGATCGGGTCCGCTGGTCCCGCGGCCGTGGTCACGGAGCTCCCGACCGGTTCGCGAGCGCGCCGCTGGCGGCGCGCGCGTGACCCACGGGCAGGCATTTATAGGATCACGTACAGGCACGTGATTTTGCCTGGCCGTGCCATTTTGCCGCAGTATATCTGCGTTAGGCGGTCGGGAAGCGGTTAATTTGCTTCAAAGTGGTTTATTTAAAAAAAAAAAAAAAGTTTTTTTTTTTTCCCCGAAACTTCCCTCTTTAATTGGGGTGCGTGTTATACGCCGATAAATATAGTACTTCCCTATCTATTTACTAATGCTAGCAGCATGAGGATTAAAAATAATCCATGTTGATTGGGAGAGTGAGATTCCACTTTAAGCTTTGACGATGGAACCTGGAAGCTGATTGGTTTCTATGCAGAGCTGCACCAGATTTTGTACTCTCTCTGCTGCAAGGCAGAACCTCTAACCACTAATCCACAGTGCAGCACACAGTAAGCCATACTTGGGCACTAATTGTCATACCATCTGAAAAATGGCTACACAATTGTAGAATGATACTAGAAGATGACAGTTGCTGAATTATGCCGACTATAGATGGATCGAATCTCAGCCGGTTCAGCAGGGACCTGCAAAGGTTCGATCCTTCTATGGGCAGGCTGATTGTACGGAAGTCGATCCATCGAACAACTTCAGTACAACCAGCCTCTTGGAATTTTTGCTTGCGATCACATAGCATCTAGCCACTTGGTGTTCGTTGTGTTTTGCCGGAAGGGACGGCTCCCCGTTGGCAGAACACAATATCGCTGCGGGAGGGATAACCCCACAACACTGTCTGTATTGATGGGGGACTCCAGTGATTTTCTTTCCTTCCGCCATGGGTAAAATAATGGCATAATCTATAGACTGCTTTAGTGAGTAATTGTAGGAGACCTCTTGTTTACGGGGGATATTGGAAATTATTTTTCTACACAGGTTGGACTATTGTCTTTATTCAACCTTACCAACTATGTAACTATATGTTACTATGTTTAGTCGCTTCAGCACCGGGCGATTTTACCCCTTTCCTTACCAGAGCACTTTTTGCGCTATAAACAAAAAAAGAGCGACAATTTTGAAAAAAAAAAACAATATTTTTTACTTTTTGCTATAATAAATATCCCATTTTTTAAAAAAACAAACAATTTTTTTTACTCAGTTTAGGCCGATACGTATTCTTCTACATATTTTTGGTAAAAAAAATTGCAATAAGCGTATATTGATCGGTTTGTGCAAAAGTTATAGCGTCTACAAAATAGGGTTAGATTTATAGCTTTTTTTTACTAGTAATGGCGGCGATCTGCGTTTTTTTTTTTTTTTCGTGACTGCGACATTGTGGTGGACACTTTTTTGACACATTTTTGGGACCATTCACATTTACACAGCGATCGTTGCTATAAAATTGCAGTGATTACTGTGTAAATGTGACTGGCAGGGAAGGGGTTAACACTAGGGGGCGCTGCAGGGGTTAATATGTTCCCTAAGGTAGTGATTCTAACTGTGGGGGAGGGGACTCACAAGGGGAGGAGACCGATCAGTGTTCCTCCGTACTGGGATCACATGATCGGTCTCCTCGCCACTGACAGGACGTGGAGCTGTGTGTTTACACACACAGCTCCACGGTCCCGCTGTTTTCACGGGCAATCGCAGGTGCCCAGCGGACATCGCGGCCGCCGGGCACGCGCATTGGGTCCCGAGCGACGCCGCGGGGCCCGCGCACCGGGTCCTGAGCGATGGCGCGCGCGCGCCCCCTAGGCGGCCGGGAATGGGAGGACGTCATATGACGCCCACCCAGGATGGGAGATCCACCTTGTGGGCGTCGTATGACTATGGGCGGGTAATGAAGGGGTTAATACTTCATTCTTCTTTATATTTCTTGGTGAACCAAAGTCCAAAAGAGAAAGTGGTGTGACCAATTCCTCCAATAGAACAATGTGAAGTAGTAGCATCAGACTTGAGTCCGATTGCTTCCACTTCACATCTTTCTGTTGGAGGAATTGGTCACAGGACATTGGTGCCTGCAGCTTTTGATACATCTAATATCCATCCGTTCATATGAGCGAGTGTCGCCCCGGGGCTAGGAGAACGATTTCAAAGGCGCTGTTTGATCCCCTGTAAGGGGGGGATCAATTGGAGATGGTAAGCAGCTAATCTTATTATTGGTGGCGGCACTGTTCACATGAGGCGATTGATGGCAGTTTTATCATCAGGGATCATCAAGTCTCATGGCTAGAATCACTAGTGGACTCGCATATGGACTTTGTTTTTATATCTGATGAACTGACTAATTTTTCTGTATTTTAGCACGATTCTATTACTTTATATTATTACTATTCTGTAGTTGTCATACAGGAGAGTCGCTGCTCAAATTTGCTGGTTTGTTTTTTCTTTTGTTCTTGTTTTGACCCTTTTATAGCGCAATTTGTTCTTCCCTTCCAGCTGTGGTAATATATTTTACTGAAATTACATTTTGGATCCTATATACCGTATTTATCTGCGTATAACACGCACCCCAAGTTTAGGAGGGCATTTTAAGGAAAAAAAGGTTTAGGAGGGAAGTTTAGGGGAAAAAAACACTTACATTTAAGCGTCATTTGCAGCTTTGCCCAGTGTGATTTGCAGCTTTGCCCAGTGTGATTTGCAGCTTGCCCAGTGTGATTTGCAGCTTGCCCAGTATGATTTGCAGCTTGCCCAGTGTGATTTGCAGCTTGCCCAGTGTGATTTGCAGCTTGCCCAGTGTGATTTGCAGCTTGCCCAGTGTGATTTGCAGCTTTGCCCAGTGTGATTTGCAGCTTTGCCCAGTGTGATTTGCAGCTTTGCCCAGTGTGATTTGCAGCTTGCCCAGTGTGATTTGCAGCTTGCCCAGTGTGATTTGCAGCTTGCCCAGTGTGATTTGCAGCTTGCCCAGTGTGATTTGCAGCTTGCCCAGTGTGATTTGCAGCTTGCCCAGTGTGATTTGCAGCTTGCCCAGTGTGATTTGCAGCTTGCCCAGTGTGATTTGCAGCTTGCCCAGTGTGATTTGCAGCTTGCCCAGTGTGATTTGCAGCTTGCCCAGTGTGATTTGCAGCTTGCCCAGTGTGATTTGCAGCTTGCCCAGTGTGATTTGCAGCTTGCCCAGTGTGATTTGCAGCTTGCCCAGTGTGATTTGCAGCTTGCCCAGTGTGATTTGCAGCTTGCCCAGTGTGATTTGCAGCTTGCCCAGTGTGATTTGCAGCTTGCCCAGTGTGATTTGCAGCTTGCCAGTGTGATTTGCAGCTTGCCCAGTGTGATTTGCAGCTTGCCCAGTGTGATTTGCAGCTTGCCCAGTGTGATTTGCAGCTTGCCCAGTGTGATTTGCAGCTTGCCCAGTGTGATTTGCAGCTTGCCCAGTGTGATTTGCAGCTTGCCCAGTGTGATTTGCAGCTTGCCCAGTGTGATCTGCAGCTTGCCCAGTGTCAATTGCAGCTTGCCAGCGTCATTTGCATCTTTTCCACATTTAAAATTCCCGCCTAGAAAGACCGCGCGGCCGGAAAAGACAGAGCGCCGGCGGAAAAGCCTGAGCCGTCTGTTCGGCTCCTTTTGCAGTCCAGCCTCCCTGCTGTTTCGGAAGCGAGCGCAGGGAGGCGGGACTGCGAGCGGAGCCGAACAGACAGATCGTTTTTTTTTTCGGCGGCGGTCGCTGTTTTTCGGCGCCGTTGGATTTTTTTTTTTGGGCACTTTTTTTTAAGGTATCGGCGTATAACACGCACCCACGACTTTCCCCCGATTTTAAGGGGGGAAAAAGTTTGTGTTATACGCCGATAAATACGGTAGTAGATAAATGTACCGTATATACTCGAGTATAAGGCGACCCAAATATAAGCCGAGGCACCTAATTTTACCACAAAAAACTGGGAAAAACGCATTGACTCGAGTATAAGCCTAGGGTGAGAAATGCGCAGCTACTGTAAGTGGAAAAGAGGGTCAACAATGCCCATTTGCAGCCTCACTGTGCCCATTTTCATGCCTCACTGTGCCCATTTGCAGCCATAGGCCCCCCCCCCCCGAACTTCAAACTTGGTAGTTAAGGGTTCCTAGATGCCCCCTAGCTGTAGCCAAATTCGGGGTCTCTGGACCCAAAAGGTCCCGAAATGACATTCCTGCAGATGGGCACAGTTGACCGACTTTGGGGCCCCGTATCTCGGGGCCACTTAGAGCTAGAAATCTCAAATTTGGATATTGTAGTGCTAGTTCCACTGAGGTTGCACACCAAATTTGGGGTTCCTAGAACCAAGTGGCCCCGAGATACAGGGCCCCAAATTCAGGTCGGAAAATGTCAAGCACTTTTCTGCAGCAGAGTGACGTTTTCAGAACCGACTTTGGGGCCCTGTATCTCGGGGGCCACTTAGTGCTAGAAATCCCAAATTTGGATATGTTGTAGTGCTAGTTTCACTGTGTTTGCACCAAGTGACCCCAAAATACGGGGCTCCAAAATCAGTTCGGAAAATGTCATTCTCTGCTGCAGAAAAGTGCAGGGGGCATTTTCAGTACAAAAAAATGTGCTGAAAAACTCGGCTTATACTCGAGTATATACGGTAATCCTCTTTTTAAGCACCTATTTCACCAGCCTTTAGACTCAACTTAAAGTGGTTGTAAACCCACTTTTACCTACAGGTAAGCCTATAATAAGGCTTACCTGTAGGCAGGGGTCAAGTCCTGGGGAAAAAAGTGTGGGAACTCCCACCCAAGATCCACTCGCCCACCCAAAAAAAAAATGATACGTTCATATGCACGAACGCTTCAAAAGTGGTATTTTTCATCCAATTTTCGTATTGAGGAGGGCATCACGAGAGGTCTGACTAAATACAATCTCTTAGCAGCAGGGACCTGATCTACCTGTCAGCTAGCTGTGATTGACCGGTAGATCGAAGCGGAAGCTGTCAATGCCTAAATGGTCAGGTGTGCGGCACTTACTATTGCAAGCTGTGTCGGCAGCTGCTGGTGTAGCACCTGCCACACAGCTCGCATACTTCTAAGTCTTGCAGGACACGGCTGCTAACGGGAACTGAGTTCCTGTTGTGGAAAAAGTACAGGAACTCCGTTCCCATGCGTTCCTGCAGGACTTGAGCCCTGCCTGTAGGTACCGTGAATATCTCCTAAACCTGCACAGTTTAGGAGATATTCACTGTATCCGCATGTGCCGACGTCATCAGCACATGGGCACAGAAGAAATGGCCCGGATTCGGCCATCCCAGAAATAACTATGGGAGACATGTCGCCGGTCACAGCGTTGTGCGGGGACCGCTGCAACAGCTTCGGTCTAAGGTAAGTATTTCATAATGAGCTAGTATGCGATGCATACTAGCTCATTATGCCTTTTTTGTCTTGCAGGTTTTTTTTTTTTTTTTTTTTTCTGAGTTTACAACCACTTTAAACCACCTAGTAGTTGGCTCATCTATGTTGTCTTTACAATATGGTCCATATCCAGTGCAACAAGCAGTGAGGTGTATAAAAAGTGCCTACAAATGAGCTATTATGTGTAAAGAGAACCAGTCGTGATTGAGTATATGTGAGAATCTGAATATACAGTCTCAAAGTAAAGGTAAACTCAGATTTAATTATGTCTAGCTTGTTAATGCATTGGTGTTGATTTACTAAAGGGAAATAGATTGTGCACTTTGCAAATGTAGTTGCATTTGTTTTCCCCAATGCTTAGTAAATGAGCTAAAGCTCTGCTGATTTTCATCATCCAATTATGTGCAAGAAAAAATGTTTGTTTTTTGTTTTCCTTGCACCAGTTTGTGTATTATTTACAAAGTGAACCATTACCATGGAAAATGAGTGCAATTCCACTTGCAAAGTGCACAGTCTTTTTGCCTTTAGTAAGTCAACCCCATTGCGTATAGTGAACTATGGCTTTTTTAAATGCAATACTTGTTTACATTTTTTTTCATCACTTTTTGCAGTTCTTTTGATCACCTCCAGCCTCTTTGCAGCCAATTCTGGTCTACGTGCATCGCAGTAATGGCTGCGTGCCATTCCTTAGGGTGGGTTTCCTGATGGTGACAACAGCGGACCATGCTTGAGTAATGAGTATTTGAAACAGCCACTTGTAGTCTCCATCGGAAACCCTATGACAGAGTTACTGCAGGGGTATAACTGGCACAGCCAAGTTTTTACTGGCATTTCCAAAAGTTACAAAATTACAGTTTTAAGTATAAATTTCACTATTTAGGCTACAAAGAAGTACAATATGTAATTGGCAATGTGATTTAAGGTAGATAATAAGGCAAAAAACATTTTTTTTTTTGATATAGTAAGTAAGTAGCTCAGGGACAGGACTCAAGGGGTGCAAGAAATTAGAATAGGCGGCACACACA
Source organism: Lithobates sylvaticus (assembly GCA_028564925.1). NCBI lineage: Eukaryota > Metazoa > Chordata > Amphibia > Anura > Ranidae > Lithobates > Lithobates sylvaticus. Next base: position 19,823,059 of record CM053037.1, on the reverse strand, counting down.
TGAAATTGACTCTCACGGTGATACTGACATCAGTGTGCAGCAGTACAGATTACTGACACAACGCGTCCCCTCCAGGGTCACAGTGACAGTCTCTCTCCAATCCAGGTGGTCCCTCCAGTCCAAACAGTACTGATGGTTCCGCTCCTGGCTTGCCTTGCTCCCATCCCACAGACCTAAAGTGGTTGTAAAGGCTCAAGGTTTTTTACCTTCATGCGATCTAAAAATAAACCTTCTGTGTGCAGCAGCCCCCCAAAAATTCTTACCTGAAATATCTCGATCCGACATTGTGTACAAGAGCAGTGGCTCTCTCAGGTCTCTTCCTCCTCATTGATTGAGATGGCAGCGGTTGTCAATCACAGCCAGTGAGCCAATGAGGAGAGAAAGGGGGCAGGGTGAGCGCCGGCTCTGTGTGTGAATGGACTCAGAGAGCAGCGTCTCGGGAGCGAGCATGCTTGGGTGCCCCCCATAGCAAGCTGCTTGCTCTGGGAGCACTCGGCAGGAGGAATGGGCCAGGAATGCCGGCGGAAGACTTGGGAAGAGAAGGATCCAGGCTGCTCTGTGCAAAACCGCTGCACAGAGCATGCTTGTCATTTTTATTTTTTTTTCTTTAAAAGCCTGCCTTTTAATACTACTAAAAAAAAAATAAAAAAATATATATTATATATTGCAACAATCCAGTTAAAAAACGGCAGAGCTGTAAATTAAACGCCGAGACCGAGAGAACCAGAAGTGACGTAAGAGGCGATTGTAACGCCGTTTAATTTACAGCTCTGCCGTTTTTTTAAACCTGATTGTTGTAAGTGCCCATTTGGCTATTTAATAAATGAGTGTGTTCAAACGTTATTGCGCTATGGGAGATTCCATTCCTATCCATTACATATACCCGCTTTGTGTGAATGTTGGCGCTGACCAATTGTAAGCCACTATTTGGAATACAGTGTTAGGAGACACACCATTCACCATCATTGGATTCCGGGATGTCCCCCAGCCATATTGATCTCTAAAAGCAACATAGTATCTAGATTGAGGTAAGAGTCTAGAGAGCATTAAGTGGTCTACATGAAGATTACACATTGGAGATTGTTCATTGAAGATCTTGCTTGAAGCACTTTCTGCACTTTTTTCCCACGCTTCACTTGTCTATTTAAGATTAAATGGACTATTTCACTATCAATATTTATATTTTTTGCTATTTAGTTTTCATTGATAATTATCATGAGTTTGTTCATTATTTGTCACTGTATCAGCAATGGATATGTGCACTGTATAGGATTATACTTTCTTATTTTGCACAGAATCCTTGCACATTTTAGCACAGCAATATTTGCACAGAGGATCATATTCCTTGATGATTGTAGTTTATTTTAATTGTATTTATTTATAAGTTGCGCTGATCACTTTTCTTCTTTATACCAATTTTAGTGCACTGTATACACTATAGGTCTAGCTGCAATTTTTTTAGATTAATTATTCATTCCACTTATACGCTGATGACACTCAAATCTAACTGTCTACTGGTCACCTCACTCCTTCAGTCTCCTCTCGCATTACTAACTTACTAACGGACATATCAGCATGGATGTCCCACCACTTCCTTAAATTAAATCTCTCTAAAACTGAGCTATTAATATTCCCCCCCCCCCCCCGTGCCCCCATCCATGATTTTTCTATTAAAATCAACAATGCAACCATCAGTCCCTCTCCTCACGCCAGGGTACTCGGTGTAATCCTAAACTCTGACTTGTTATTTCAGCCTCAAATCCAGGGCGCCATGCTGCCTAGGGGGCGCCCGGCCACTGGTTTTCCTACTCTCTTCTCTCTGCAGCAAGCAACTAAGTCTCAGCATCAGCAGGCAGCCACCCCTCTGTTCACAGATAGTGTCAGAGGCGCAGCGGTGGTGAAGGACTGTGTCTCTATCCCGACTCCTGAAAAAATGGAAGCAAGCAAACATTCATTGATGGGTCCTGGTGAGGCTAAATGTGATGGGCACTGGTGAGGCTGCATTGATGGGCACTGGTGGCTGCATTTGATGGGCGCTGGTGGGCTGCATTTGATGGGCGCTGGTGGGCTGCATTTGATGGGCGCTGGTGGGCTGCATTTGATGGGCGCTGGTGGGCTGCATTGATGGGCGCTGGTGGGCTGCATTTGATTGGGCGCTGGTGGGCTGCATTTGATGGGCGCTGGTGGGCTGCATTTGATGGGCGCTGGTGGGCTGCATTTGATGGGCGCTGGTAGGCTGCATTTGATGGGCGCTGGTAGGCTGCATTTGATGGGCGCTGGTAGGCTGCATTGATGGGCGCTGGTAGGCTGCATTGATGGGTGCTGGTAGGCTGCATTGATGGGTGCTGGTAGGCTGCATTTGATGGGCGCTGGTGGGCTGCATTTGATGGGCGCTGGTGGGCTGCATTTGATGGGCGCTGGTGGGCTGCATTTGATGGGCGCTGGTGGGCTGCATTTGATGGGCGCTGGTAGGCTGCATTTGATGGGCGCTGGTGGGCTGCATTTGATGGGCGCTGGTAGGCTGCATTTGATGGGCGCTGGTAGGCTGCATTGATGGGTGCTGGTAGGCTGCATTGATGGGTGCTGGTAGGCTGCATTTGATGGGTGCTGGTAGGTTGCATTGATGGGCGCTGGTGGGCTGCATTTTATGGGTTCTTTGTTAAAAAGGTGGGGTTTACATGGGCAGGGAAAAGGCAGGGCAGGGGTGGAGTCAAGGGGGGCGGCAAAATTTGGTTTCGCCTAGGCTGTCAAAAATCCTTGCACCAGCCCTGCTCAAATCCAATCGTTGTCAAAAGTTTGTAGACTTCACCTCCGTAACATCTCTAAAATTTGCCCCTTTTTAACAAATGAAACCACCAAGCTCCTCATTCACTCCCTTGACTATTGCAACTCCCTTCTCATTGGCCTGCCTCTACATAGGCTCCTCCCCTCTTCAGTCTATCATGAATGCTGCTGCCAGACTTATCCACCTTACCAACCTTTTAGTGTCTGCCAACCCTCTCCTCCAATCACTACACTGGCTCACAATCACCCAGCGAATTAAATTCAAAATACTAACCACAACATGCAAAGCCATTCACAACTCTGCCCCGAGCTACATTACCAATCTTGTCTCCAAGTATCACCCAAAATCGTCCTCTCCGCTCTTCTCAAGACCTCCTACTCTCAAGCTCTCTTGTCTCCTCCTCCCATGCTCATCTCCAGGATTTCTCCAGAGCCTCTCCCGTCCTCTGGAATTCACTACCTCAAGCGGTCCGGCTATCCCCTACTCTAGCTACCTTCAGGCGATCCCTGAAAACTAATTTCTTCGGGAAAGCCTATCATGTCTCCAACTAATCTTCTACCACTTCCATCAGCTCATTCCCCACAGCTACAACCTTTTATACCACCTCCCCCACCCTATTTAGATGGTAAGCTCTTCTGAGCAGGGCCCTCTTAATCCTCTTGTATTTTATTGTGTTATAACTGTATTGTCTACCTTTTTATATTGTAAAGCGCTGCGTAAACTGTTGGCGCTATATAAATCCTGTATAATAATAATAATTTGATTCACTTTTATAGTGTAAGGGACTTTATTTTACATTTATGTTCTCTCTCTAAGTCCCTCTGAATTTTCGACGGAAAAAGTCCGATGGGACATGCACACAGTCGGAATATGGTATGTCCGACCGTGTGTACGCGGCATAAGTTTTGTAACTGAAGCATTCTTGAGGAGTAGGGATAGTATTTGATCCTGGTGACTCCAACCTGATTTTCCTCCTCTACATTTTGTTCTACACGTTTGTTCTCAGCTTGAGAGCGTCTATTTCCCTTCCAGGCCACGTACATCTGCGCTCTTCATCCACTTTGATTTTTAACCATTTTCACTGCAACTATCTCAGATGTGTTTCCTCCATGCTCTGCGGGAGTAACAGTTTGTCTGCGATTCGCTGAGCTGTTTTCACCTCCAGCGGCTTTTCTCTGAGGGGGGGAGGGTCAGAAGGTCTTCCTTGCAAGAAAGCAAAACCGTACAGCAAATTTCCAACAAATCTCTTCTGTTCCGCTAAGACAAATAATCCTCGCAACGTACAGTGAACCGGGACAACGAGCCTGCTTCAAGATTTCCCAGAAGAAATCTCCAACATGCTCGCAAAGCCAAGCTTTTTACCTCCTTTTCTTTTGAATCCGTTTTTATTTAAGAGGATTTTAAATTCATGCAGAATTCAAGGTCAAAATCCAAAACGCATCGGGTTTGAGCAAAGAAAACCGCAGTTATAGTAAAGCTGTTGCCTGCAGCAAAGAGGATCTACCAATCCTAAGCAACCAGTGAGGATTCCATCTCTGGAAGATGATTGGTTGCTATGGGGCAGGTGCTCAACTTTTGTTACGGTTCTCCTGTATCGGCATCCTTGCAGCTTATTTGAAGCATACCTAAAGTCAAACAGTTATCGTATTATTTATGTTTAATTTAAGTTTATCAGATTTTCACAAAATAAAGATTTTTGCAGAAGTCAAAAAAGAGATGTTGCACTAAGTACAGGTCGTACATATTGATATTCTCCAGCTCGCATGGGGAGGAGGATCCGTCCTGCATCAGTTTCTTGCTATTAGGCCCCTTTCACACTGGGGCAGTGCGGGCGTCGGCGGTAAAGCAGCGCTATAATTAGCACTACTTTACCGTCGTTTTAACAGCGGTTTTAACCCCCACTAGCGGCCGAAAAAGGGTTAAAAAGCGCTGCTGCAGCGCCGCTTTGCCGGCAGTATAGCCGCACTGCCCCATTGATTTCAATGTCAATGTCCCATAGCCAAACATGAAGTGGAAGGAAAATCTCTGCAAATTAAGGGAATTCTTTGGGGTCCCCCAGGTCACCAGAACTAGTGTACCTATTGGAAGGTTCCCCTCCTATTACTTTTCTGGGGGACAACCCAAATTTTTTTTTTTCAAAACACGGTAATTCTAAAAAAATGTGCAGCGCTAATATAAACACCAGATCAAATGATTTTAGGGAACAACCCACTGAAAGGTACCACCTTTCTAAAGTAATGAGTATGAATGAATGTACATACATCACCAGGCAAATCAAACAGATTGAGCGTATAGAGCAGGGGGTAGGCAACCCCGGCACACAAAGCCTCTTTTGCCGGCACTCGACTCCCTCCCCATCAGCAGAGCAGCGCAGGGAAGTGTCAGTGAGACATTAATGCATTCAATTTCAGAATTCCCCACATCGGGGGGAGGGGAAGCACTGCGCCCCCACACATTGTAATAGATCTGAAACATTGTTTGGTTCTCTAACTTTTCTGTAGCTGCGATCGTCGGCTTTTGTGATGGGGAAGAAATTGGGTGCAGTTCTGCAAGATTGGGTGCAGTTCTAAGAGGAGGAGGACTGTCATTGGCCACTGCTAAAGCCAATCACAGTCCTGCTAGCCCCGCCCACCATCTGGAGGTAGATGACTCGCTTGGTTGCCACTACCAATCTCAGAAAGAAGGGATTTCACTGATTGAGAAAACCACAATCAGGTGACAGTTTGTGGAATTACTGTTGAGCTGAACCTTTTGCGTCCCTTACTACTGAACCCCGGTACTCTGTGTCCCTTTAAGCCACAACCAGTATTCATTGCAATATAAATCACACCCAACTTTTCCTGTGGCGCAGAGCGCCGCACTTTTTCTCAACTGCGGGGGCCCAACTTATGATTCTGCACACAGGCCCACTGCTTTCAGAAAATACCCCTGACCTGAGCTCATCATTGCACATCCATTCCATATGCTTGTATGTGACATCACATACATCACATACATCACATACAACACATACATCCACGTTGTCTGGATGTGAGAGGTGGATCAGCAGGATGAGTGTGCCAGGACTGGTAGATGTGTCTCATCTCTGCTTCCTTTCACCACTCTGCATATCACGCATATCATAGATGAGAAGAGGGTACAGCGGTGGTGCAGGTGAGCAGCAGAGGGGAAAATGAGAAGGAGGGGTTCAGAGGTGGGACAGAAGAGCAGGAGGGTACAACGGTGGGGCAGATGTGCAGGGAGGTACAGTAGTGGGACAGAAGAGCAGGGGGGTTCAGTGTTGGGGCAGATGAGCAGGGGGGATTCAGTGTTGGGGCAATTGAGCAGGGGGGATTCAGTGTTGGGGCAGATGAGCAGGGGGGGTTCAGTGTTGGGGCAGATGAGCAGGGGGGGTTCAGTGTTGGGGCAGATGAGCAGGGGGGGTTCAGTGTTGGGGCAGATGAGCAGGGGGGGTTCAGTGTTGGGGCAGATGAGCAGGGGGGGTTCAGTGTTGGGGCAGATGAGCAGGGGGGGTTCAGTGTTGGGGCAGATGAGCGGAGGGGACAGTGATCTGAGTCGTGAGAGTGCAGGATGTTAATTTCTCACTACTAAAGTCTACTTTCGCACTACTGGGATCTGTCACGTGTCCCCGATGATTGACAAGAGGAAGGGGGCAGAGCTGAGCTTTTCCTGTACCGAGGGGAAGTGATGTCAAGAGCCCAGGCACTGAAGGAGGCAGACTATGAAGGACCCCCTAGCACAAGCCATTTAGAGGCGAGTAAAAAAAAAAAAAAAAATCTAATTTTATTTTTATTTTTATTTTTTTTAGTCACATTCATGATTTTTTTTAATTTTATTTATTTATTTTTTTATTTTTTGGGGTGGAACTCCACTTTAATCTAGTAAATGGTGCTATTGCTGTATCCCTATTGGAAATATTCTGCTAACTGCCTGTCCCATTGACCGCACAAGAAATATGGGGGGAAAACTTCAGTGGAGACAAAGCCTAATGCCCCGTACACACGAGCGGAAATTCCGCCAGCAAAAGTCCGATGAGAGCTTTTGGTCCGAAAATGCGACCGTGTGTATGCTCCATCTGACTTTTGCTGGCCGAATTCCAGCCAGCAAAAGATTGAAAGTAGGTTCTCAATTTTTCAAAACTTCCGATCGTCTGTACCAATTACGACGCTCAAAATTCCTACGCATGCTCGGAAGCTTTGAACTTCTTGGCTCGTCGTAGTGTTGTACGTCACCGTGTTCTTGGCGGTCGAAAGTTCAGCGAACTTTTTGTGTGACCGTGTGTATGCAAGCCAAGCTTGAGCGGAATTCCGTCGGAAAAACCATCCCAAGATTTTTCCGACGGAAATTCCGCTTGTGTGTACGGGGAATAACAGAGCTTCTAAACTACATGTGTCAACCATAAGGCCCGTGATCTGAATCAGTGATTCGAATGGATTCGAGTTCAGCAGGGGGGAGGGGTTAAGTTTCTGCACCTATTCTCTCTAAAAAATCCTTTGAGGGCAACCATGATGCTGATGTGGCTATCTGTCCACCTTTAGATTCTGTCATCACCTTCTTTTTTCCCTCTCCATCTGTCGCAGTATTTGTCTATTTTCCATTGCGATGTGTGACCAGAGTGTCTGAAGTTTTAGTCTATTATTGTTTTTTTTATTCTGGTGAGCCGGTCAGGTTTATTTCTTTGAATGTTGAAAAATGTGTTCTTGCAGTCACAGGAATTCTCAACGGTTTTCTCCAACAACGAGGTTTGAAAGTCTTTTGTATTTTTCTTCTTCTTCTGTGGCGGCTGTGTAATACTGCTGGGAAGAATGCGGCTCTGCAGTCGTTGGATTCTACTTACTCAAATACAAGTCTATTTTGCTCATTTTATTGACAATAATGTAATAGTTTTGGATGATTTGGGAGGTGCATTGCGATCCCAGGTTTAAGGGAGAACTGTATTCAAGTGTTAGTGATTGTAAACTCAAAAAAAAATAAAAAAATTAAATACTTAGCTGCTCTGTGCAGTGGAATTGCACAGAGCAGCACTAAAACTCCTCTTCTGGGGTCCCTCGCTGGCAGTCCTGGCCCCTCCCTCTTCTCGGTGCGTCACCATAGGAAAGCCTCTTCTCGGTGCGCCACCATAGGAAAGCCTCTTCTCGGTGCGCCCACCATAGGAAGCCTCTTCTCGGTGCGCCCACTATAGGAAGCCTCTTCTCGGTGCGCCCACTATAGGAAGCCTCTTCTCGGTGCGCCCACTATAGGAAGCCTCTTCTCGGTGCGCCCACTATAGGAAGCCTCTTCTCGGTGCGCCCACTATAGGAAGCCTCTTCTCGGTGCGCCCACTATAGGAAGCCTCTTCTCGGTGCGCCCACTATAGGAAGCCTCTTCTCGGTGCGCCCACTATAGGAAGCCTCTTCTCGGTGCGCCCACTATAGGAAGCCTCTTCTCGGTGCGCCCACTATAGGAAAGCCTCTTCTCGGTGCGCCCACCATAGGAAAGCCTCTTCTCGGTGCGCCCACCATAGGAAAGCCTCTTCTCGGTGCGCCCACCATAGGAAAGCCTCTTCTCGGTGCGCCCACCATAGGAAGCCTCTTCTCGGTGCGCCCACCATAGGAAGCCTCTTCTCGGTGCGCCCACCATAGGAAGCCTCTTCTCGGTGCGCCCACCATAGGAAGCCTCTTCTCGGGGTAAGCACAAAATTTATACTCCCCTGATCTGTCGATCCTGCTGAAAAAACACGCTCCCCCCACAGTCCAGTAGTGGACTCTTCCTGTCTATGGAACGTGCTGATGTCAGGAACAGTCCATTTTCTAGCTGGAGCGTGGGGGTGCAGTACAAGTCTTGTGAGGGGAGGATCGGCTGATCAGGTAACTATATTTCTGCGGTCCTTCTCCCTAGAATAAAATGAGCAGTTAACCCATACAGTGCAGGGACATTCCCACTGCATGGAGAAAATCAACTTGCCTGGAGTTCAGCTTTAATGTATTCCTTGCATTAATGAAAAAAATAAAAATATGTTTAGACAACAGTATCGCCCCCTCTTATACTTATCTGAGCCCGCACTGGATCCAGAGTTGTGCCCGTCTGTAGCGGCTCTCTTCTCCCTACTCTTATAGGCTTTGCTGAGGCAGCGAGAGCCACTGGCTCTCTATGCTGTCAATCAAATCCTGTGATGAGGGAATGGGGGGGCGGGGCCAAGCCACACTGTCTGTGTTCATAGACGCAGGCAGCGCTGCTCAGGATGGAGCCCGCAGGTGTGCTACCATAGGAAGAGGCTTTCCTATGGTGGCGCACCGAGAAGAGGCTTTCCTATGGTGGCGCACCGAGAAGAGGCTTTCCTATGGTGGCGCACCGAGAAGAGGCTTTCCTATGGTGGCGCACCGAGAAGAGGCTTTCCTATGGTGGCGCACCGAGAAGAGGCTTTCCTATGGTGGCGCACCGAGAAGAGGCTTTCCTATGGTGGGCGCACCGAGAAGAGGCTTCCTATGGTGGGCGCACCGAGAAGAGGCTTCCTATGGTGGGAGCACCGAGAAGAGGCTTCCTATGGTGGCGCGCCGAGAAGAGGCTTTCCTATGGTGGGCGCACCGAGAAGAGGCTTTCCTATAGTGGGCGCACCGAGAAGAGGCTTCCTATAGTGGGCGCACCGAGAAGAGGCTTCCTATAGTGGGCGCACCGAGAAGAGGCGATTAATCGTTAAGGCTGCATTCACACCTGAGTGTTTCAAAGTCACGTCTTTTTACAGCAATTTTTCTGCGTTTTTGCCGCAATTTAGTTCAGGTCACCAATGTAAAAGGCAGAAAAATGCCTGTAATCTGCCCCAAAGAAGCTTGTGTTCTTTTTTAAGCTCAGGGCATTTTCCAGGCGTTTTGCTTCAGGTGACAAAACGCTCAGATGTGAACAGGTGCCATTCAAATATATGGGATTTTTCTTGTTGGGCGTTTTTTGAGCGTTTTATGAGCTGAAAAGTGCTTATCAAATGACCAGAATATTAGGTCAGATGAGCTCTACTGAGGGGGAGGACCAGAATTTTTAGAATGGAAGCTGGAACACCACAGGACAGGTATTTTAGAAATTTCTTGTCAAAAAGTATTGGGACGCCTGCCTTTACACTCACATGAACTTTAATGACATTCCAGTCTTAGTCCATAGGGTTCAATATTGAGTTGGCCCACCCTTTGCAGCTATAACAGCTTCAACTCTTATGGGAAGGCTGTCCACAAGGTTTAGGAGTGTGTCTATGGGAGTGTGTGACCATTCTTCCAGAAGAGCATTTGTGAGGTCAGGCACTGATGTTGGACGAGAAGGCCTGGCTTGCAGTCTCCACTCCAATTCATCCCAAATGTGTTCTATCGGGTTGAGGTCAGGACTCATCCATGTCTTTATGGACCTTGCTTTGTACACTGGTCCAAATAGTTCCCTTCACTGGAACTAAGGGGCCAAGCCCAACCCCTGAAAAACAACCCCACACCATAATCCCCCCCCCCCCCCCCCCCCCGCTCCCAACAAATGATTTGGACCAGTGCACAAAAAAAGCTCCATAAAGACATGGATGAGAGAGTTTGGGGTGGAGGAACTTGACTGACCTGCACAGAGTGCTGACCTCAACCTGATACCTTTGGGGTGAATTAGAGCGCAGACTGTGAGCCAGGCCTTCTCGTCCAACATCAGTGCCTGACCTCACAAATGGGCTTCTGGAATAATGGTCAAACATTCCCATAGACACTCCTAAACCTTGTGGATGGGCTTCCCAGAAGAGGTGAAGCTGTTATAGCTGCAAAGGGTGGGCAAACTCCATATTGAACCCTATGGACTAAGGCGTTCCAATACTTTTGACAATATAGTGTACCTCTATAATCTTTGTAATTGGAAATTCCTAATGTTCTGTTTTTATTTGTAGGAATTGTCTTGGTTCTTTTTTGAAGATACGGCAAAAATTCCCAATGGCGTCAAATAAAGATCAGCCTAAACCTTTGAAGAAAGGCGCCAACCAGGGAAAGATGGCCCCCATGCAACGTGCCAGATACTTGGCTTACGAGCAGCCTAACAAATCAGTAGCAGCATCCATAGCGGTCACCCAGACCCGGCTGAAAGAACACGCCGTCAGATCGCAGGCTGAGACCCGAAAAGCGATCCCGAACCTGGAGGAGGAGAGGCAGACCAAGGTGGTGGGCCAGCTGAAGGCCGCAGAGGCTCGGAACCGAATCCGCCTGATGAGATTCCGCTTCCAGTGCATGAAAGTAAGATGGTTTATGTATCCCGGGAGATTTCCACACACACATTTTATCTGCTGATAGAACTAGAAATGTTTACTTGTCAGCTTTATTGATGTTTTTTATAATGCAGAGAGCAGATTAGTCCTGCTGGGAGAATTAGTGACAAAATTATTTGTGATTGTACAGAGGGTCAGGAGTTCATTGTCAGAAATCTTTATTAGTGTGTACTCGTCATAAAAGGATTCTTCCAGTATATTTATGTGGGGGCTGTCATTGCTCACATTATTGCTGACACTGCTGGTGTAAACATGTGCACGCTTCGGGTCTGTCATTCTCATCCCTCATAGCATGAGCTACCATCTGTGCTTGTGATAGACAGAAGAGATGTGATAAACACCCCGACTGACAACCTCCGTACTGCAAGCTGTGAGAGACCTACAGCAGTCTGTGGGAATACCTGGAGGCCTCAGGCACTCTGGTAGAAACAAGAATGTAAACGCTGTTTATCCTGACAGGAGAAAATCAGCGTTTATAAACTCATCCAAGCTGCATTATTTCAAATCAGTTTAGGCGAGTTTAGCAGTATTTGGGCGTTTATTTATAATTTATTATTAACCACTTGCAAACCACTCACCGTCTATATACTGCGGCAGAGCGGCCGCTCTGTGCCAGATCACGTACCTAGTACATCCGGTCAGACCTGACCGGATGGCCCGTGTGAAAGGGGCCTAACTCCCAAAAACATGAGTTTAATAGCAGCAGTGTGCTGGAGGCCTTATATATACAATATACTTAACCACTAGCCGACCAGCGCATGACAATGTACGTCAGCACAATGGCATGGCTGGGCAAATGGGCGTACAGGTATGTCCCCTTTAAATCGCGGCATCGTAGGTGCCGCATGCTCCGTGACCATGCCCGTGGGTCCCACGGACTCAATATCCGTCAGGGACCTGCGATCGTGACACGGAGTGGAAGAACGGGAGATGCCTTTGTAAACAAGGCATTTCCCCGTTCTGCCTAGCAACATGACAGATATCTACTGCTCCCTGTCATCGGGCGCAGTGATCCCTGTCATGTCAGTGGAGGCCCATCCCTTTTACAGTTAGGACACCTCCCTAGGACACACTTAACCCCTTGATCGCCCCTTGGTGTTTAACCCCTTCCCTGCCAGTGTCATTTACACAGTAATCGGTGCATTTTTATAGCACTGATCGCTGTATAAATGACAATGGTCCCAAAATGGTGTCAAAAGTGTCCGATGTGTCTGCCGTAATGTCGCAGTCACAATAAAAATCGCAGATTGCCGCCATTACTAATAAAAAAAACAATAAAAAAAAATTTATAATAAAAATGCTATAAATCTATCCCCTATTTTGTAGACACTATAACTTTTGCGCAAACCAATCAATATACGCTTATTGTCATTTTTTTTTATTTTTTTTTACCAAATATATGCCCCACCACTCTCCTCATCTCCCCCCCGGGAAGCATTGTTATCCCCCACCAAACCCGGACTCAGCCCCCCGGTATCCTTGACCCTCACCCAGCACACGGGAAACCCCCCCCCCCCCAGTTCAGGACAGCCCCTGGATCGGGCCTAGCTCGGCGGCCATCTTGCTACACCCAGAGGCAGCCGCAGCACACCACAGGCTAAGCTACACTAGACCCCCTACGTAGTGTACAGTACCCTATCTCACCCAACACCCACCCAGCCTCTAGCTGAGCCACATTGTCAAAAGGCGTGCGGTTCTGTACCCCTAGGCCTCAGCATCTTGGGCCTAGACCGGCAGCCATCTTGGGACCCCTTGGTACACCTGGCTACACTGCACCAACAGTATCCACCAGCAACGGTACCGTTACCCCCCTACCCTGCCGGGCTCCCACTCAGCCCCCAGCTCAACAGAGCAACATCCATAACCGCCGACCGGGAACGCTTTTTCCCCAGGACACTCTCAGCATCAGCTAAATATCAAGGACAGGTAAGACCCCAGGGCACCACACACTAAAAGTTGATCCAGGGTCCGCCGATCGCCTCCGGGTCAGGAAGGAATTTTTTTCCCTCAGCTGTAGCAATTGGCCAGCTCAGCCAGGGTTTTTTTTTGCCTTCCTCTTGATCAACAGGGAGGGAGGGCAGATCAGCAGGGTTCGCCTTACTCTCCACTACCTGAACAAGCGTACGCGCATCTGGATCATCAGCATTAGCACTCCATCGTCAGCCACATTGTGCAGGACAATCATCTCTTCAGCAACCGCATCGCCACCTCATCTCGCAGGACCGCCTTCAACCACATCTCGTTGGACCATCAGCTCCACAACAGCGGCATCGTCGCCACATCCCGCCGGACCTTCGCCAGCTACAGCCCGCAGGACCATCATCTCTCAACAATCACACCGTCGCCACATCAACAACCACATCTCACAGGACCGTCGTCAACTACATCTCTCAGGATCATCATCTCCGCATCGCCACATCAACAGCCATATCTTACAGGACCGTTGTCAGCCACATATCGAAGGACCATCATCTCCTCAGCATCCACATCGTCGCCACATCAACAGCCGCCTCTTGGAGGATCATCGTCAGGCAAATCTCGCAGGACCTTCATCTCCTCAGCATCCACAGCGTCGCCACATCAACATCCGCATCTTGGAGGATCATCGTCAGCCAAATCTCGCAGGAACATCATCCCCTCAGCATCCACATCGTCACCACATCTCGCAGGAACATCATCTCTTCAGGAACCACACCGTCGCCACATCTCGCAGGATCTTCGTCAGTCACATCTCGCAGGACCATCATCTCCTCAGCAACTACATCTCGCAGGACCATCATCACCTCAGCAACCACACCGTCGCTACATCGACAGCCACATCTCGCAGGACCATCATCTACTCAGGATCCACATCGTCGCCACATCGACAGCCGCATCTCGGAGGACCATCGTCAGCCACATCTCGCAGGACCATCATCTCCTCAGCAACCACATCGTCGCCACATCAACAGCCGCATCTTGGAGGATCATCGTCAGCCAAATCCCGCAGGACCATCATCACCTCAGCATCCACATCGTCGCCACATCAACAGCCGCATCTGAGAAAAAAAAATCTCACCTTACGCTCGGCAAACCTACGCTCAGCATCCTCTGGGCAAACAACACCGCAGGAACATCATCTCTTCAGGAACCACACCGTCGCCACATATCGCAGGATTTTCGTCAGAAAAATACATATCTGCCTAAACTGAGAAAAAAAATATTTTTTTTATAAATTTTTGGGGGATTTTTATTATAGCAAAAAATAAAAACCATATTTTTTTTCAAAATTGTTGCTCTTTTTTTGTTTATAGTGCAAAAATAAAAACCACAGAGGTGATATCAAATACCACCAAAAGACCAATATCAGGAATTAGAAAAATGGGGAAAAAAAGGGACGTCGATTTTGTTTGGGTACAATGTCGCACGACCGCGCAATTGTCAGTTAAAGCGACGTAGTGCCGAATCGCAAAAAGTGCTTTAGTCAGTAAGGGGGTAAATCCTTCCGGGGCTGAAGTGCTTAAAGAGTATTTCCACTTCAATCGCTGCAATCAAATTTGAGAAAACCCCTCTAAGCTTAATGTTCCCATATACACAGAATACTTTTTTTATTTTTAGTTTTTTATAACCACTTTAAGACTTTTGTGATTAGAAATATAATACATTTATTTCTATCAAGCGTATATCTTTATTTTACAGGTTTAACAATAATGGAGACAAAATATATGTTCTCCTTATGAAGGCAATGCTGGACTTCCCAGTACCGTATATACTCGAGTATAAGCCGACCCGAATATAAGCCGAGGCACCTAATTTTACCACAAAAAACTGGGAAAACTTATTGACTTGAGTATAAGCCTAGGGTGAGAAATGCGCAGCTACTGTAAGTGAAAAGGGGGTCAACAATGCCCATTTGCAGCCTCACTGTGCCCATTTGCATGCCTCACTGTGCCCATTTGCATGCCTCACTGTGCCCATTTGCATGCCTCACTGTGCCCATTTGCATGCCTCACTGTGCCCATTTGCATGCCTCACTGTGCCCATTTGCAGCCTCACTGTGCCCATTTGCAGCCATAGGTCCCCTGAACTTCAAACTTGGTAGTTAAGGGTTCCTAGATGCCCCCTAGCTGCAGCCAATTTGGGGTCTCTGGACCCAATGGGTCCCGAAATTAAATTGCGGCAGATGGACACAGTTGACCGACCCATATCTTGGGGTCACTTGGTGCTAGGAACCCCATCTTTGTATAGTACTAGTTCCACTAGTTTTGCATAACAAATTTGGGGTTCTTAGCACCAGGTGAACCCGAAACACGAGGCCCCAAAGTCTGTTCGTAAAATGTCAAGCACCTTTCTGCAGCAGAGAATGGCATTTTCCGACCCGACTTTGGGGCCCCGTATCTCGGGGCCACTTGGTGCTAGGAACCACATCTGAGATACGGGGCCCCAAAGTCGGGTCAGAAAATGTCATTCTCTGCTGCAGAAAAGTGCTTGACTCCAGTATAAGCCGAGGGGGGCACTTTCAGCACAAAAAAAATGTGCTGAAAAACTGGGCTTATACTCGAGTGTATACGGTATTTGGTTTATGTTTGGCTCTGGCTCCTTGCTGGTTGTGCTCAGCCTATGTTAGGTGGCACATGCTGTAAAATAAAGCAGCTTTGATAGGTCAGGTAGAGGTGGCTTTCTTCCCTATATACATAAACACACAGCAACAAGATTGCGGAGGAGAAGGCACTAGGCCTTTCATTTCATTCTACCATAAATACAGCACTTGTGATCACTCGAGAGGTCTCGGTGCTTTTAGAAGAAATGACGGAAGCCGTGTTTCAGGAGGTCACAGTGAACTCACAGAATGCAGTTCATAAACAGAAGCGACCCTCGGGTAAAATCGTGGCTTGATGAAGCACACGTGCCTTTTATATGTGGTTTTGTGGACATATACCGACCATAGTTACGCATCAGAAGAAGTTATGTGTTTTTTTTTTTTTTTTTTTACGCTTATTTGGTTTTTTTTTTCAGAAACGCAGGACTTTTTTTTTTTTTTTAACATAGCTTCCTGAGAATCAATGCATTTTTGTGCCTCCTACCTTTTTGCAAAGGGTCAAGGACTTTTGTAATGCAAAACGGTGCTTCTTTTTACATTTTTTGGTTCAATAGACTTGGAGAAGCTGCAGAAAAGCATGTAGTGCATTTTTACTGCGATTTTTGCCACGATTTGCATTTTGCGTTTTTTTTAAAATCTGCACATCAACACATTTTTCAAAGAATAAAAAACGCAAAATTGCGGTAAAAAGAACAGCAGAAAGGAAAAAATAGATCCTATACCAGTGATGGTGAACCTTGGCACCCCAGATGTTTTGGAACACAATTTCCCATGATGCTCTTGCACTCTGCAGTGTAGTTGAGCATCATGGGAAATGTAGTTCCAAAACATCTGGGGTGCCAAGGTTCGTCATCACTGTCCTATACCCTTAAAGGGGAAGTCCACCCTAAAACTAGATTCCCTACATCTACAGACATGCACATTCTAATACTAACCTATCTAGCCCTGTAAAGAAAAAAAATCAGTATACATACGTACCTTTTCTGAATCCGATCCAATCTGGTCTCCATCGGCGGTAGCTCTGCAGAGGAGACAGCCGACAACGGCTGTGAAATGAATGGGTAGTGACGTCACCTATAGACTTACTATGGGGCTTCCGTTGTCGGCTCTGCACCCGCCCATACAGCGAAGCCGCAGCTGACAGCTCAGCGAAGGAATCTGGTTGGAACGCCTGCAAAGAAGGTGTGTGTATATATACCAATTTTTTGTTTTCTTCACAGGGTTAGATAGATTAGTGTTAGATCGTCGATGTCTGTAGATGCAGGGATTTTAGTTTTAGGGTGGACTTCTACTTTTTAAAGCATGTTATACAGCACAGTGCTGTGTAATTTGGCCCCCGGTATCACCTGAAATACCTGGCTGGTTCTGCCCTCCCTCCTGTAATCAGACCGCGTCTATCATGGCTGCTGAGCCATGACACCGTGGTCAGTTTACATGCCTCCGTCATTCGATGTCTCTCCACTCTGCTCTCCCCCTCCCCTGTCTGCCTGTCAGCTCCAGACACTGCCCCCCCCCCCCCCCCCCATTGCTGCTATAAAAAAATCATCTGTATACCATCCGAGCTGTTATATAATGCTATGTCCCAGTGTCTATGCTGTATAAGAAAAAAAATGCAGATTTGCACTTTATCGTAGAGCGTCTCCCGGCGCTCACGTGACTCCTCTGCACTCTGCTCCTCTTCCCAGCTGATGTCATTCTCAGCCCCGACCACTGGAGCTGTCAGACGGGGAGGGAGGGGATCTGCTGATCCCCCCACTAAGTAACTCCCAGCTCTGATGATCCCCCCCCCCACTAAGTAGTAACTCCCAGCTCTGCTGATCCCCCCACTAAGTAGTAACTCCCAGCTCTGCTGATCCCCCCACTAAGTAGTAACTCCCAGCTCTGCTGATCCCCCCACTAAGTAGTAACTCCCAGCTCTGCTGATCCCCCCCACTAAGTAGTAACTCCCAGCTCTGCTGATCCCCCACTCAGTAGTAACTCCCAGCTCTGCTGATCCCCCACTCAGTAGTAACTCCCAGCTCTGCTGATCCCTGCACTTAGTAGAAACTCCCACCTCTGCAGATCCCCCCACTCAGTAGTAACTCCCAGCTCTGCTGATCCCTGCACTTAGTAGAAACTCCCACCTCTGCAGATCCCCTGCTCAGTAGTGACCCCCCCCACCTCTGCAGATCCCCCTGCTCAGTAGTGACCCCCCCCACCTCTGCAGATCCCCCTGCTCAGTAGTGACCCCCCCCACCTCTGCAGATCCCCCTGCTCAGTAGTGACCCCCCCACCTCTGCAGATCCCCCTGCTCAGTAGTGACCCCCCCCAGCTCTGCTGATCCCCTGCTCAGTAGTGACCCCCCAGCTCTGCTGATCCCCCCCACTCAGTGGTGACCCTCAGCTCTGCTGATCCTACACTCGGTCATAACCCCCAGCTCTGTTGATCCCCATACGCAGTGTTAACCCACAGCTCTGCTGATTCTCTAGTTTTCTGATCCTCCTCTCTCTCTGGTCCCCACTCGACTCCCGCTATGTTGCTCCGCTCCAGTCCAGGCCCCACTGACCTTCCTGCTGTTCCATGTTGCACACCAGATGTGACGTCTGCACCAGACACTTCCAGAATATATACACATGAACCGGAAATTGGTTCCCAGTGCAGTGGGCTATGTCACGCCTGCAATACCTCCAAAACAAGACAAAGCAAAGATAACTCTGAATAAAAGCTGCAGTTGCTGTTGGCGAGCCGCTCACCTTGTCCCCCTTTTTAGATGTAACGCATAGTGCAGAGCTTGCTGTTAGCTTGAGAAGTGCCTGGAGCAGTTTTCTCTCTATATCATGTCAGTGTGGAAGCCGGCGGCGGCAGGAGATCTATACAGTGTGAGCTGCAGGTTTACCCCGCTCAGTGACTGAACATTGTCTACATGCATTGTGAGTGTTGCATATACATTTTTAAATAAAAAAATAATAATTTTACAGTCAGAGAGCACTATTTAGTATACAGTGAATCCGGAAAGTTCTCACAGCGCTTCACTTTTTACACATTGTGTTACGTTACAGCCTTATTCCTAAACGGATTCAATATATTATTTTCCTCAAAATTCTACAAACAATACCCCATAATGACAACATGAAAGAAGTTTGTTTGAATTCTTTGTAAATTTAATGAAAAAATCCCATGTACATAAGTATTCACAGCCGTTACCATGACACTCAAAAATGAGCTAAGGTGCATCCCGTTTCCACTGATCATCCTTCAGATGTTTCTACAACATGATTGGACTCCACCTGTGGTAAATTCAGTTGATTGGACATGATTTGGAAAGGCGCACGCCTGTCTATAGAAGGTCCCGCAGTTAACAGTGCATGTCAGAGCACAAACCAAGCCACTAAGTCCAAGGAATTGTCTGTAGACCTCTGAGACAGGATTGTATGGAGGCACAGATCTGGGGACGGGTACAGAAAAATGTCTGCAGCATTGAAGGTCCCAATGAGCACAGTGGCCTCCATCATCCGTAAATGGAAGAAGTTTGGAACCACCAGGAATCTTTCTATAGCGGGCCGCCCAGCCAAACTGAGCAATTAGGGGAGAAGGGTCTTAGGGAGGTGACCACAAACCCGATGGTCACTCTGACAGAGCGCCAGCGTTTCTCTGTGGAGAGAGGAGAACCTTCCAGAAGAACAAACATCTCTGCAGCACTCCACCAATCAGGCCTGTATGGAAGAGTGGTCAAACGGAAGCCACTCCTCAGTAAAAGGCACATGACGGCGCACCTGGAGTTTTCCAAAAGGCACCCGAAGGACTCTCTCAGGAGAAACAAAATTCTCTGGTCTGATGAAACAAAGATTGAACTCTTTGGCCTGAATGGCCAATACCATCCCTACAGTGAAGCATGGTGGTGGCAGCATCATGCTGTGGGGATATTTTTCAGCGGCAGGAACTGGCAGACTAGTCAGGATCGAGGGAAAGATGAATGCAGCAATGTACAGAGACATCCTTGATGAAAACCTGCTCCAGAGCACTCTGGACCTCAGACTGGGGCAAAGGTTTTTCTTCCAACAGGACAACAACCCTAAGCACACAGCCAAGATAACAAAGGAGTGGCTACAGGACAACTCTGTGAATGTCCTTGAGTGGCCCAGCCAGAGCCCAGACTTGAACCCGATTGAACATCTCTGGAGAGATCTGAAAATGGCTGTGCACCGACGCTCCCCGTCCAACCTGATGGAGCTTGAGAGGTCCTGCAAAGAAGAATGGGAGAAACTGCCCAAAAATAAGTGTGCCAAGCTTGTAGCATCAATACTCAACAAGACTTGAGGCTGTAATTGGTGCCAAAGGAGCTTCACCAAAGTATTGAGCAAAGGCTCTGAATACTTATGTACATGGGATTTTTTTTTCCCTTTTTTTATTTTTTTTTTTTTTATTTTATTTTTTATATATATATATTTTTTTTTTGTATAAATTTGCAAATATTTCAAACAAACTTCTTTACTTCTTTCACGTTGTCATTATGGGTTATGGCTTGTAGAATTTTGAGGAAAATAATGAATTTTTATCAATTTTGGAATAAGGCTTTAACATAACAAAATGTGGAAAAAGTGAAGGTGAAGGGATGAGTCCTATCATTGAGCCTGTCACCCTTAGCTGATCCCGGCTTGTTCAAGGGGAACACACATGCAAGTCACCTTTTTCATTTTAAGAGTCCATGATTTGAGGTGAGCGGCTAGCATATGTTATGGTGGTGGACTTTAACTTTTACTGGATCTGGTGCCTACAGAATAAATAGAACACACACGCATGTTAGACCTTTCATTTTTAAGGGTTCATATGTTCGGTGAGCAGACATCTTGTGAGACTTCAGGTGTTGGATTATTTTTTGCTCACGTGATCCAAAATTTAAAGTCACTAGAAGCTCACCATTTTATTTAGTGACAGGGGCTTTGATTGGCATTCAGAGTGCTTTAAAAAAAAAAAGTGTGTCCAATTCCACATTTTGAAGCAAGTGTAAACGAGCTCTTAAAGAGGAAGTAAACCCTGATGGGTTTTACTTCCTCTTTTGCTAGCTGTTGCAGCCTGCAAATGAAGATCGTAATGGGCAATCAGTTCTGATTAAACGTAATGCGTATGGGGGAGGAGCTACGCATGACGTCACCCGCTGCTGCCCTACCGAACTAACACGATTGCCGGCTTTACATGCTGTGTTTTTTATCATCTTTCTGTGAGTAGTTTGTGTTTGAACACAAAATTAAATCTTATACTTAAGCGGTGAGCACTTAGATCTTTTCTTTCTACCCATGACCTGGAGTCCTTGCTGAGATCTAAGGAGACGTGAGAGAAGTTTATGGTCCGTGTTAACCCTTTTGATACCCGCTTGCATGACCACCTGTTTGCACAGGGGTCCATGCCATAAGGTGAGAGTGATTAGTTAGACGGGAGGTGGAGGGATTGTCACGCTACTGTGGGAAAAAAAATGACTTACGTCAGTGCTACAGTTTGAATTTAAAACGTATTTGTGTGAACTGTGAAGTTAAGTCATGGATTGTGGAAACTAACTAGTGTCGGGTGGTTGAATATAGTGTATACCACATTTACCACTGACTAATGCAGAGTTGCAATGCAAGGAGATCAGCTAAAAGTAGTTGGATCTGTATGTGCGTTTATAATTAATCAAAATTAGTCGATTTAATCGATTAAAAAAAAAACGATTAATCGAACATTTCAATCAGTAACAGCCCTACAAAATATTTATTTATAGTTATACAAAATTGGTTAAAAAGGGGAAGAGAGTGATTGAGCACTAGAGATCATTCAAGAGAGAGAAATTCCAGGTAGTGGTTGCATTGAAGGTTTGCTGTGGGTTGAGAAATCATATGTTCTCCCGAAATGTGTCGCCTAACAGCCCTAAAACTTTTGTTTATGTACTTGAGGTACCGAGATAGTCCAAACCCTCTTCTCGCTTTGCAGGGGCACTTCTGAGGTGACCCCATGGTCCCATTTCTTTGATATTTGGTGCCCACCCCTACCCTACAATATACTTTAAATTGAGGTAATACTGATAAAAAAAAAAAAAATGTGTAATTAAATGGTAAAAAATTATAAAAAAATAAATAAAACATTAAAAAACTGACGCTAGTGGCGGAACTACCAGGGTCGTGCTTGGGACTGGACTCTGGTGTTCCGCCACCGTGGGGGGGAATCCAAGACAGCAGGAAGGTGGCACGCTGCGGGACCCTAATAAAAGGTCCCACGGTGGGAGTAAAGGGCTCGGGATCGGTGGGAAGGGCCAGGTCTCATTACCCCTCTGGTATATATTTTCACGAGTACTCGTGCTCAAGTTGAACATGAATGCGGTGTGGTTCCTGTCCGAATTGCATGCGGACCTGGGCTTGTCATGGTGATTTCAGCCTGGGCTCACACAGGAGCGGTGCAGAAAACTGAATGCGATTCTTTGCAGTGCGATTGGAGCCCATTCATTTTGTGTGGGTTCAAATCGCAGCGCAACGGTACTCAGAATTGGCGAGTACTTGACCGAAAGTATCGTTACTCGTACTTGCTGATTAAAAATCCGATATTGGTGTAACCCTAGTATATAGTAGTCACATTGGTACACGCTGGACCAATGTAACTGTAAAAATATACTATTCCTGGAATTCTTCTGTTGACATAACTTTATGGCTCCCTTAGGTATTTGTGTGCTTTTTTTTTTTTTTTTCTTCTTTTCCCTCAAGCAAGTTCCAATGTAAAAACAACTCGGAAGGCCTTGTAAGGTTCCTGTATTTGACTTGCTGTATAGACGATCCCTTACATGCTCAGACCAGAGCTCTAGCAGAGAGTTCAGGGTTAATGCCTTCAGGATTGCAGTCAGTTTGCTTCCAAAGCATCTGGAATGTCTCCAATGTTTCCTTTTGAGATCCCCACTGCAGCTATTTTTAGTAAGCCAAAATAGGAAGCCCCGCCTCCCCTTTATCTTTGTGATGTCACTCGCACCTAAAATATCACTGAGAGCGGGCCAGGAATGTTGCCGCGTTGACCCCCCTCCCCTCCTTTCTCCAAACCCGGGCTGTCCATATCATAAGCTATGATTTTTACTTACTGTTATTTTTTTTATTTATGTATATTCTGTAAATACATTTTAAACGATCTTTACAAGAAGAGGGGGGTGTTCTAATATTGTGGTAAAAGTAAAGATTTTTTTAAATGTATTGACAGCATATACATAAATATAAAAAAAATGACAGTAGGTTATATTTACTTAGTATACAACGACTCAAAAATAATAATAATAATTACTCCTGAACCCAGCGCTCACAGATAAAAATAAAATAAAATTGGAATAAAATTAGAATAGCTGCTGTTTATATTGACTGACTCTCTGATTACAAGGAGAGGGGGTGTGCTAATATTGTAGTAAAAGTAATCAGGGAGTCAAGGAAATGCACACCCAGTACATGCCTGCTTCACAAATGATGTCTGCTCCTCTCCTCTCATCTTTATTGCTTCATCACGCCAACTCGCAGTACATCTCACAGCCTAAACCATTCACCTATGGCCAGCTTTTTTTCAGCCAGCAAGCTCAACAGGGATTAAAAAGATTCCTTTTTTCACACAAGCAAGGCGAATGGAGTAATCCCCCCCCCCCCCCCCCCCGGGACATTGTATTCTGACAGCATCATCCAGCGATTAGCTGCAGCTGCTAAATCAACTTCTGTTGAACAGGAACAGCTACACACTGATCGGAATAAGCCCTCGTGCACATTGACTGCGGCTTATAAATCGTGCTTGTCAAATCCGCATGTCAGTGCAACTTGGAAGACAAGTTGAACAGATATCTATGCAAGTCGCGCCCAAAATCCGCAAATATAGTGCAGAAACTACTTCTGCAAATGAGTGCGGCACCGCAAAGTCGCTGTCGCACTGATCTGAACAGTGCCAATGCCACAATAGGAAAACGCCTGCACCGTCCCCGTGTCTAAAGAGATGGATACACAGAAGAAACCCTTCAAGGCTCCTGTAGGTGGAAGAGGGTCCTCCTCTGGGTAGCCCTACAGGTCCATCCATGATACTCCCATAAGCCTTAAAGGATATCTAAAGGTTCGTTTTAAAAAAACAAAAACAAACATGTCATACTGACCTCCCCTGTGCAGTTGGTTTTGCATAGATTGGCCCCTCAGTGATCCTCTTCTTTTGGGGTACCTCAGCTGCGGTCCTGGCTCCTCCTCTTCTCGAGTGCCCCGTTGGAGAGACGCTCTCCCTCGGGGCACTCGTGCGGGCATGCTCCTGTGTCCTGCTGCGTCTATTGACACAGACAGCAGGACTCGGCCCCGCCCCCCGGCTCCCGCGTCATTTGATTGACAGCAGCGGGAGCCAATGGCTGCGCTGCTATCAATCTATCCAATCGGGACCCGAGACACCGGCTGGAGCTGGTATGCTCGTCCCCGTGCCTGGAAAGAATGGGTTCAGGTAAGTGAAAGGGGGGCTCTGGGAGGCAGCTTCATCACAGGAGGTTTTTCACCTTCCACCTCTTCTGTTATGAAAACCCTGCCTGTCTTTGGGCACGAGTGTCTCAGGCATCCAGCTTCTCCTTCCTGATTGGCTGAGATACAGCAGCGGCACCATTGGCTCCTACTGCTGTCAATCAAAGTCAGCTAGCCAATCAAGGGATAGAGGGGTGGGGCTCTGTGTCTGGACACAGGGAGCTGTGACTCAGCTAGGGTGCCCCGTAGCAAGCTGCTTGCTGTGGGGGCACTGAGCAGGAGGGAGGGGCCAGGATCACAGAAGAGGCACCCAAGAGAAGGAGGATCCGGGCTGCTCTGTGCAAATCCACTGCACAGAGTAAAGTATGACATGTTTGTTATTTTTATAGGAAAAAAAACAAGACTTTACAATCACTTTAAGGTTAAAAAAAACTTCTGCCCTTATAACCACTTTAAACCCTGAATTAAAAATATAGTAGTTTTGCTAAAGCACTTTGTATTAAAATAAAGGTAATTTTCCCAAAAAATCTGTTTTGATTGTACACATACAGGGACTCAGGATTAAAAGCGCATACATAAAATGTGCACGCACACATGTACACACACACAAACACACTGGAAGTTCAACATATCACCTCATGGCAAAGAACTCTCTGAGGATCTAAAAAAAAGAATTGTTGCTCTACATAAAGATGACCTAGGCTATAAGAAGAGTGCCAAGACCCTGAAACTGAGCTGCAGCACGGTGGCCAAGACCATACAGCGGTTTAACAGGACAGGTTCCACTCAGAACAGGCCTCGCCATGGTCAACCAAAGAAGTTGAGGTCACGTGCTCAGCGTTATATCCAGAGGGTGTATTTGGGAAATAGACATATGAGTGCTGCCAGCATTGCTGAAAAGGTTGAAGGGGTGAGGGGTCAGCCTGTCAGTGCTCAGACCAATATGTACTGTGACATACTGAAGAAGAAAGAGCATGATCCCCTCCCTTCGGAGACTGGGCCGCAGGGCAGTATTCCAACATGATAACGACCCCAAGCACACCTCTAAGATGACCACTGCCTTGCTAAAGAAGCTGAGGGTAAAGGTGATGGACTGGCCAAGCTCTGGTGAACTCCATGCCCAAGAGGGTTAAGGCAGTGCTGGAAAATAATGGTGGCCACACATAATATTGACTTTGGGCCCAATTTGGACATTTTCACTTAGGGGTGTACTCACTTTTGTTGCCAGCGGTTTAGACATTAATGGCTGTGTGTTGAGTTATTTTGAGGGGACAGCAAATTTACACTGTTATACAAGCTGTACACTCACTACTTTACATTGTAGACAAGTGTCATTTCTTCACATGAAAATATTTTATTATCTTTTCAAAAATGGGAGGGGTGTACTCACTTTTGTGAGCTACTGTATATAAAAACACACACATATACTGTATATAAACACACACACACACGCACATATATAAACATACATAGCTAACCTTTTAAAAAATGTCAGTACTATACCTCTCTTCCTGCCAAGTACTGCACTGTAGGGGGAGGCAGAGAGCACAGCACACACTGCTTTCACTTTAGGCATAATCAGTGTGTCCAGCTCCCGCAGTGCCGATTTACAATTCGGCTGAGGATTGGGAAGCTCGGTCTCAGCCGGCCTTGCTGCTCTTCCTATGCAGGCATACAGGGGCCCCACATGGGCCCCCGTGCAGCATGGGGCCTGTTCGCGATGGTGACTCCTGCGACCCCTGTACGTTTGCACCTGTATCACGATCTTTGTTCAATACTTTGTTGAACCACCTTTGGCACCAATTACAGCCTCAAGTCTTGTTGAGTATGATGCTACAAGCTTGGCAAACCTATTTTTGGGCAGTTTCTCCCATTCTTCTTTGGAGGACCTCAAGCTCCATCAGGTTGGATGGGGAGCGTCGGTGAACAGTCCTTTTCAGATCTCTCCAGAGATGTTCAAGTTCAAGTCTGGGCTCTGGTTGGGCCACTCAAGGACAATCACAGAGTTGTCCAGTAGCCTCTCCTTTGGTATCTTGGCTGTGTGCTTCGGGTGGTTGTCCTGTTGGAAGATGAACCTTCGCCCCAGCCTGAGGTCCAGAGAGCTCTGGAGCAGGTTTTCATCAAGGATGTCTCTGTACATTGTTGCATTCATCTTTCCTTTTGATCCTGACTAGTCTTCCAGTTCCTGCCACTGAAAAACATCCCCACAGCATGATGCTGCCACCACCATGATGCTGCCACCACCATGCTTCACTGTAGGGATGATATTGGCCAGGTGATGAGCAGTGCCTGGTTTCCTCCAGACATGACGCGTGCCATTCAGGCCAAAGAGTTCAATCTTTGTTTCATCAGACCAGAGAATTTTGTTTCTCATGATCTGAGAGTCTTTCAGGTGCCTTTTGGAAAACTCCAGGTGGGCTGTCATGTGTCTTTTACTGAAGAGTGGCTTCTGTCTGGCCACTCTACTATACAGGCCTGATTGGTGGAGTGCTGCAGAGATAGAAAATTCTCCTCTCTTCCACAGAGAAACGATGGAGATCTATCAGAGTGACCATCGGGTTCTTGGTCACCTCCCTGACTAAGGCCCTTCTCCCCCGATCGCTCAGTTTTGCCCGGGCGGCCCGCTCTAGGAAGAGTCCTGGTGGTTCCAAACTTCTTCCATTTATGGATGATGGAAAACACTGTGCTCATTGGGACCTTCAATGCTGCAGACATTTTTCTGTACCCTTCCCCCAGATTTGTGCCTCCATACAAGTCTCAGAGGTCTACAGACCATTCCTAGGACTTCACGGCTTGGTTTGTGCTCTGACATGCACTGATAACTGTGGGACCTTTATATAGACAGGCGTGCGCCTTTCCACATCATGTCCAATCAACTGAATTTACCACAGGTGGAGTCCAATCATGTTGTAGAAACATCTCAAGGATGATCAGTGGAAACGGGAGGCACCTGAGATCCATTTGGAGTGTCATGGCAAAGGCTGTGAATACTTATGTAGATGTTTTTTTTTTTTTTTATTAATTTGCAAATATTTCAAACAAACACCTTTCATGTTGTCATTATGGGGTGTTGTTTGTAGAATTTTGAGGAAAATAATGAATTTATTAAGGCTGTAACATAACAAAATGTGGAAAAAGTGAAGCGCTGTGAATACTTTGTGGATGTACATTAACATGTGAAAGCTTCTATAGGATTGTAGGTCTACATGTACTATATAAATTAGCCCTGTCACCACAGAAGACAGTGAAAGTGGAAGTTCTCCCTAGAATTGCTCTATGCACATTAAACTGTCATAGAACACATGTACCTTGATAAATGCACAGTGCCGTGTTTGAATTGAGTCCATGCTCCAGTTGTTCAGCAACTGACACTGGAAATTGTAGGCCATCTGCCAGAAACCCCATGATATCTGTGTCTTGTGATTGCACAGCCCGACTGGGAAACGCTTCCACTATGACCTGATACTGTCAAAGATGTAGATAGCAAAAGGTGGCTGAATGACACCACGGGTTGCATAGTGTCACTGGTAAATGTCAGGCAGTTGCAGTAGGCAACTGGCGCACAGACAGAAGTCATGGTGCTGTGCATTTATCAAGGGGCACGTGGTATATGGCTGTTTAATGTTCATAGAGTCATTCTGTGGTGAACTTCCACTTTAAAACAAAAGCACCCTGTAAATTAAGGTCTGTATTTTGCCTTTCTGGGTCTACATTCACCGGCTGCTTTATTAGGCACACCTGTTCAATTACTTGGTAACACAAATTTCTAATCAGCCAATCACATCATGGTAGCAACTCAATGCATTTAGGCATCTAGATGTGGTGAAGACGACTTGCTGAAGTTCAAACCGAGCAGCAGAATGAGGAAGAAAGGGGATTTAAGTGACTTTGAGCGTGGCATGGTTGTTGGTGCCAGACGGGCTGGTCTGAGTATTTCAAAATCTGCTGATCTGTTGGGATTTTCACACACAACCATCTCTCGAATTTACAGAGAATGGTCCGAGAGAGAAAATATCCAGTGAGCGGCAGTTGTGTGGAGAAAAATGCTTTGTTGATGTCCGAGGAGAATGGGGAGACTGGTTCCAGATGATAGAAAGGCAACAATTAGGTGCTCCTTCACACGGACGTGTCCATGTACGGAGCCCGCTCTGCTTAGCGGGGGATTGCTCCATCGATCTCCGCTGAGCAGGCAGATGACAGGTCTGTCTCTGCACACTGTGCAGGGACGGACCTGTCAGAGCGCCGCTCTCCTCTATGGGAGATCGGCTGAAGACGGACCTTAGAGTCCGTCGTCACCCGATCCGCAGACGGATGGAAAAATAGGTTTTTCCTCCGTCACGCTTTTGCGGATCGGAGCAGGTCGGATGTCACCGCTGACATCCGTCCCTCCATAGACCTCTAGGGAGTGTCCGTTCAGGCCTAATAAACTGACAGGCGGACCTGAACGGATCGTCCGTGTGAAAGGGGCCTAACTCAAATAAGCACTCGTTACATCCAAGATATGCAGAATACCATCTCTGAACACATTGAACCTTGAAGCATATGGGCTACAGCAGCAGAAGACCACACCGGGTGCCCCTTCTGTCAGCTAAGAACAGGAAACTGGATCTACAATTCGCACAGAATCACCAAAATTGTACAAAAGAAGATTGGAAAAACATTGCCTAGTCTGATGAGTCTCGATTTCAGCTGCGACATTCAGATGGTCGGGTCAGAATTTGGTGTAAACATGAAATCATGGATCCATCCTGCCTTGTATCACCGGTTCAGGCTGGTGGTGGTGGTGCAATGGTGTGGGGTTTATTTTCTTGGCACACTTTGGGCCCCTTAGTACCAATTGAGCATTTATACACCACGGCCTACCTGAGTATTGTTGCTGACCATGTCCATCCCTTTATGACTACAGTGTCCCCATCTTCTGATGGCTCCTTCCGGCAGGATAATCCACCACGTCACAAAGCTCCAATCATCTCACTACTGGACAATGAGGTCACTGTACTCCAATGGCCTCCACACTCACCACATCTCATCCAATAAAGCTCCACACTCACCAGATCTCATCCAATAGAGCACCACACTCACCAGATCTCATCCAATAGAGCACCACACTCGCCAGATCTCATCCAATAGAGCACCACACTCACCAGATCTCATCCAATATAGCACCACACTCACCAGATCTCATCCAATAGAGCACCACACTCACCAGATCTCATCTAATAGAGCACCACACTCACCAGATCTCATCCAATAGAGCACCACACTCACCAGATCTCATCCAATAGAGCACCACACTCACCAGATCTAATCCAATAGAGCACCACACTCACCAGATCTCATCCAATAGAGCACCACACTCACCAGATCTCATCCAATAGAGCACCACACTCACCAGATCTCATCTAATAGAGCACCACACTCACCAGATCTCATCCAATAGAGCACCACACTCACCAGATCTCATCCAATAGAGCACCACACTCACCAGATCTAATCCAATAGAGCACCACACTCACCAGATCTCCATCCAATAGAGCACCACACTCACCAGATCTCATCCAATAGAGCACCACACTCACCAGATCTCATCCAATAGAGCACCACACTCACCAGATCTCATCCAATAGAGCACCACACTCACCAGATCTCATCCAATAGAGCACCTTTTGGGATGTGGTGGAACTGAGATTCCCATCATGGAATTGCAGCCGACAAATCTGCAGCAACTGCGTGATGCCATCATGTCACTATGGAGCAAAATCTCTGAGGGAACGTTTCCAACACCTTGTTGTATCTATGCCACCAAGAATGAAGGCAAAAGGGGGTCCAACCCGGTACTAGCAAGGGGGACCTAAGAAAGTGTCCGGTGAGTGTATGGTGTCATAGGGGTCAGTGGGAGGAGTCACACTATCCAACACACCTCAGAAAGCCCATCTATGTATTTCCACGTTGCTCTGCAGCTTCTTGTCACATGTCCCTTTACCTTCCCTCCATCTGCATGCTTTTTTAGCTTTGATTTATAGTGTTTCTTTTAAGGTTTTTTTTATTTATTTTTTTTTCACTAGCAGACCTCTGACTGTACAGATACCTGGAATGTGTACCAGCAGTTAGGAATAATTGCTCTTGTCATCTCTCAGGCTGCGGAGGTGCTGACAAGTCCTAAATAATTGAAAAGGCAGTTTTTCAGGAACAAGCATCTATCATGAAATATAAATTGTTTTTACATGTAAGTGGGAGAAGCTGTATTCATGACACAGTCAGAATTCTCTACAGATGGTTAGATGTTTTCTATGCCTGGCTTTTACATAACATAAAAAAAATAAAAAGCAAATTTAAAAAAAAATATATATACATTTTTATAGAAGTGTAAAAGTTTTCCAATCTGTACCCGTATTTTTCATTTTCAAAACCATTTTTTTTTTCTCTCTTTTTTTTTTATGGAAGCGGTAGTAAAATACAAAATAGTTCCCGTCATTTAAAAGGGACATTTTGAGCCAGAGCTCGAGACTTCACTTTTAAATGACCGCAGTTATTACGTTTTTTGTTTCGTGAAAACATTTAAAATTATTTATAAAATAGTTATAAAATAATTCTCATAGCAATTTGCCAAGTAAAAGTCCAACTAAATTCATTCTGTGCAAATCATGCACAAAAGTGAATATTATTAGGCTATTTCCTTTGTTGGTCAAATGTGTTTTTTTTTTCGTTTTTCTTTCGTTTTTTGTTTTCTATAATTTAATTTTTTAAAGGGTAAAACAAATGTTAATGCCTAAGCACAATTTTGCAACTTTGGCATGTGTTAGTAAAGCCGCACATATCATCACAACTACTTTGTACATCCAGGTGGATTATACTGCGTTTTTGTCAGGACAAATACTAATTTAAAGGGGCGTTTTTTTTTTTTTTTTTAAAAGTCAGCAGCTACAAACACTGTAGCTGCTGACTTTTAATAAGGACACGTACCTGTCCAGCGATCCCGCGATGTCGGCCGCCCCGAGGGCCGATCCCTCTAGCGGATCGGCTGCCGGCGCCTCCATCTTAACAAAGGGAAACAGGCAGTAGAGCCTTGCGGTATCACTGCCCGTTTCCTACTGCGCATGCGCGAGTCGCGCGTCGCTTTGTGAATGGCCCCGTTGTTTTCTGGGACACGCACATGTCCCAGAAGGCAACGAGGCCGCTCACCGAAGAGGAGGAAGCGCCGTGGAATAGGAAGAGGCATATTAGGAAGACTGCCTAGCAACAGCAGTTACATGTAAGTTAAAAACATTTTTTTTCTTTTTTTTTTTTTGAAGATTATTTGGGTGGCCCTCCACTTTAAAGAAAAAAACTGGTGCAAAAATATACTGACCCTGATGTTTGACCTTTTGATCTTTTGACCCTGGAATCACTAACCCTGGCACTGAGCTAGATCAAACCTTGATCTAGGCATTTTTTAAATTTATTATTTTTTATTTAGTTATTAAATTTTTTTCTATCTATGTTACAATGTAACTCTCTCGTCCATTTACAGAGACAGAAAACACAGGGGGCAGGCTTCACAGTGACTGATTACTGTGATGGCCAATCAGAGGCTATCACAGCGATCAGGTGACCCAGAATCACCCATTCTGGGTCCCAATCATTAGAACGGAGCCCAGGGCTCTCGGTGAGACCCGGTCTCTGTGATAGGAGCTCGCCGTGTGGTGCACTACCAGCAGAAAGGGAGATGCGCAAATGTGTGGCCCTACGGAAAAAAAGCCAAGTCCAGAGGGGCCGCATATTTGCATACGGTCGGCATGAAGGGGTTAAAAAAAATTCATATGATACTCTGCACCATCTAGTGGTCAGATTGGGTATTTTCCCATTTTAAATCAATGAAAAGCATTCGACCTGCACAGGAAATAGCCTAATAACATTTGGGGGTTTTTTTTTTGGCCGAATCGCACAGAATGAATGTACATGCAGTTTCACTGGGTGAAGTGATATGCATTTTTATTTTAAGTCCATTGAGGTATTGACTATGCAAGGTTTTGAAACCTGTTGGATTTCTTTATTAGACATTATGATTAATAGTCAGGAAATATATTGAGTGACTAACATTTGTGTGTTCGGTGTCTGAGAGGTAATAATTATAGGCTAGAAAAACACCAGGAACCATTTTACTAGTGCGCACTTATAAAGTTAACCACTTGCTGACCGCCATATAGCAGTTTTACTGCCACAGGGCAGCAGCTGTGCGTTTTTTTATATATATATATATATATATATATATATATATATATATATATGATTTGGCATTTCCGCCTGCAGGGGGCACACTGCTTCTGCTGAGAATATTCAGAGCAGAAGCCAATCTGTGGGTGCTGGGCACTCGCCGGTCATCTGTAAATTACACAGAACGGCAGTCTGCCTATGTAAACAAGGCAGATCGCCGCTTCGACAGGGGACAAGGGATGGATTCTGTGTTCCTGCAAAGACACAGGATTTATGCCTTCCCCTAGTAAAAGCACCTCCCACACAACAGTAAGACACTGGTCAGGCACACAGTTAAAGTGGAGAGAGAGAGAGAGAGAGAGAGAGAGAGAGAGAGAGAGAGAGAGAGAGAGAGAGAGAGAGAGAGAGAGAGAGAGAGAGAGAGAGAGAGAGTACAGCGTTGCACGACCGCGCAATTGTCAGTTAAAGTAACGCAGTGCTGTATCATAAAAAGGTGGCCTGGTCATGAAGGGGGGGGGGGTAAAACCTCTGGGGTTCAAGCGGTTAAAGTTATTATGCGACTCATAAGTCTTTTACCGTTGTGAGGTAAAGCTCATGCCTTTTGCCATGTCAAAAAATTCCCCTCCGGCATCCAATACTGGTCCTGATTTGAATGTCAATGGCTGGATCTGCTTCGGCAGCACTCCACAAATTGGGCCCACTCTCAGGGAGGAACAGGGAATCCACATACATAAGGATCTTTGCTGCCTTCACTTACACTGGTGAAACCTGAATCTGTTCCATGCAGTAAATCACAGTACAGATTTTTTTGGTATCTGCTCACCTCAGTCCATTCAATCACAGTCAAAGTTCTGACGTCCTGATGAAGGAGTGTCTTTGGCCCTGGAAACGCATTGGCTTTATTTTGCTATGAATCAATGTTATCGTACTAATACCTTGGACTTTTAGATGTTTGTTTGCTACTCACATTGTTTATGTGTAGGTTTTTATTATGTTTGTTCCTGTTGGCAGATTTCCTTTCATTTTCTGTCCTTTGCACAGTAAAGGAAGTGAATGCAAACTTTCTGACAGACACAAACTGTAATAACAGCACCTTTTTTTTCAGTTGCATTGAGAGGCCATAGCATCTCTGTCGGGTTTTTATTGCTAACGGAGATGCTCATTATTTTCCAGGCTCAGGAACTGAACAATCTCATCTCCTGCCAACCCACTGCCCGGGATGCCATCAGACTGGAAGTTTTCCTGCCACCTAGGACACATACGGCGGACTCTCGGGACTCATTAAGGCGGATTCAGGTGAGGCCGGAGTAGTACGTTTATGGAAATGAGCTCCTACACAGCAGTGTTGCCAACCTCTCTAAGTGAAATTTACTGACAGGACGTCAAACATTTACTGACCGCACCAATTATTACTGGCATAACACCTGTAATTTACTGACGGAGCCCATTTTTTTTTTTCAAGAATTTGCCATTTACAGTTTTCAGTGCAAATATCAATATTTTAAGCGTAACTCTACTTTTGTTAAGAAATAAAACATTCCCCTCGGGTGATCTCTGTACATTGCAAGGATTATAACAACCTTTGTTGCAGATTCCTACCTTTTTTATTATTCTGAAGAAATCCATGTGTGTTACTCTGTGCTCAGTGGGTCTAATGGGAGGGGTTTCATAATTATCAGTCAGCTGTGGCAGCTGCAGAGCACTAATGAGGAAAGCTGCTGGGCCTGCATCCCTTTAGATGTGTTCCTATTGGAAATATCTCACCAAAAATGACTTTTTTTTGTTGCAGGGGATGCCTGAAATCTGACTTGTATTTTAGGCAGAATTCTGGGAAAATTGGTGAGCCAATCACACAAGCAGGAAATTATGTTTCTGGGGGGTGGCCAGTACACATTCTGTGTACAGAACACCTCCAGGTAGCCATATTTTATTGCATTTAAAGAAAATTACAGCGGCTGCAGACATTCAATTACAAAATGACTTGTGTCGCAAATGTATACGCTATATTATTTTTCTTTATTTGCTGTTTTTTCCCCCCACGAAAATGGAGTTACCTTTTAAGCTACAAACATGAAGCTAGTGTGATTAGCAATTCGTAGAAGGTATAACAAAAGGCAAAAAAACATATTTCTCCTTTTACATGAAGGTCAGGTTAATATAACTCAGCACAGAGTTCCCCCTTACATAAGAGTCTGCAGGGTTCCCCTTTACAGTGCATGGGAGAACTCTGAAGTAAAGGGGAACGCTGCAGATGGCGATGTAAAGGGGAACGCTGCAGATGGCGATGTAAAGGGGAACGCTGCAGATGGCGATGTAAAGGGGAACGCTGCCGATGAACTCTGAAGTAAAGGGGAACGCTGCAGATGGCGATGTAAAGGGGAACGCTGCAGATGGCGATGTAAAGGAGAACGCTGACGATGGCGATGTAAAGGGGAACGCTGCAGATGGCGATGTAAAGGGGAACGCTGCAGATGGCGATGTAAAGGAGAACGCTGACGATGGCGATGTAAAGGGGAACGCTGCAGATGGTGATGTAAAGGGGAACGTCTCAGATCGTGATGTAAAGGGGAACGCTGCAGATGGCGATGTAAAGGGGAACGTCTCATATCGTGATGTAAAGGGGAACGCTGCAGATGGCGATGTAAAGGGGAACGTCTCATATCGTGATGTAAAGGGGAACGCTGCAGATGGCGATGTAGAGGGGGAACGCTGCAGATGGTGATGTAAAGGGGAACGCTGCAGACTCTGGTGTTCAATTGGGTTGAGAATTCCTAATGTAATCATGTAAATGAGAACACCAAACAGCAGAGGTGGGGGACTCGAGTCATATGACTTGACTCGAGTCAGACTCGAGTCACCTTTTTTAGGACTTGCGACTTGCTTGACAGAATTAAATAAATGACTCGACTTGACTTTGACTTGCAACTAATGACTTGCGACTTGACTTTGACTTGGGCTATATGACTTGCGACTTGCAATGACTTGCAATGACTTGGCACCGGGGATCCACAAACAGAGAGCCGCCCTGTCCCTCCCTGACACCGCCTACCTCACCAGCACATCCCTGCTCCTCCACCAGACTCCAGCCATCAGAGACCAGAACCCTGCCCCTCCTCCTGACTCCGCCCACAACAGAGCGGCACCCGGCCCCTCTTCCGGACTTAGGCCACTAGAGAGCGGCACCCGGCCCCTCCTCTTGACTCCACCCACCACAGAACGGCACCCGGCCCCTCCTCCTGAATCCGCCCACCATAGAGCGGGATATTCCAGTGTCATGAGGGGTCGGGTGAGATTGGTGCTCTGCAGCGGACTGAGGAGGGTGGATGCCGGGGCCCCCAGGAGGGCCAAGAGTAGTGTGGTAGCCCCCGCGGTGCCGAACCAGATCCTCAACCTGCAGGCCATGAACTCCAGGTGCGGGCAGTGGAGAATGCCAAGACTGGGGAGATCGTTAGAGAGCTGCAAAGGTGAGTGGCTAAAACTGCCAGCATGGCCTTAGTGACAAGGGACTACAACTGCCAGCATTTACTGAGTGACAGGGGGACTACAACTCCCAGCATTTACTGAGTGACAGGGGGACTACATAGCGCATTTCTGAACCTCACACTCTGTACATAGCGCATTTCTGAACCTCGCACTCTGTACATAGCGCACTCCTGAACCTCACACTCTGTACATAGCGCATTTCTGAACCTCGCACTCTGTACATAGCGCATTTCTGAACCTCACACTCTGTACATAACGCATTTCTGAACCTCACACTCTGTACATAGCGCATTTCTGAACCTCACACTCTGTACATAGCGCATTTCTGAACCTCACACTTGTACTCGCATTTTGAACCTCACACTCTGTACATAGCGCATTTCAAAACTCACACTCTGTGAAAACTCACACTCTGGTCAGTACATAATGCACTCCTGAATCCTTCCACACTTTGTGTAACACACTTTTCCATAGTGTGTGCAAAACCATTTGTAATGGAAGCTTTTTATTCATTTTTTTAAATTTGTAATGGAAGCTTTTTGGGAGAATTCATTTTTTTAAATGTAAAGGGGAACGCTGCAGATGGCGATGTAATATAACTCATGGCGATGTAAAGGGGAACGCTGCAGATGGCGATGTAAAGGGGAACGCTGCAGATGGCGATGTAAAGAGGAACGCTGCAGATGGCGATGTAAAGGGGAACGATGCAGATAGCCAAATATTTATTTTATCTGGTAATAATGGTTGAGTTTTTGTACGTATGATGTACTGTATTGGTGTAAAAGTGATGAGTTTCCAGGCTCAATAAATGACCAACTCCACCCTTTGGATATTTGTGTTCAGCGCCTTGCTTTTACCCTTCCGAGGGGGTGGTAAGTGTACAGTGCACTGCTGACTATTTCTTTGTCATTTTACAGAGGGAACGTGTAGAAGATCTCTTAGAGGATGACCAGGGGCTCCTAACAAATCGGATCCTGTGACTGTAACCAGGAGCAGAGAGACCATACAATGTTCCATTCCTCTGTATCCTGTGTCCTTCCACCTCCGCTTCTTATTAAAGTCTATTTATGCATAGAAGTGCCGATCTCGCTGTCAATAAGGCTTGTCATTCCTGAGTCGCTCTGACACATCAGACAGCTGCATTTACATCAATAAGGTGGATCTATACAGTTTTACCGATTACCTTTAAGGAACTTGTAACTTTAGATTTCAGTGCCACCTACTGGATGAGTTTCTAATGACTGCTAAATTCCCATCACTCCCACCTACAATTCCTACAGAGGATTGTTTTTTCATAAATGCCGTGTTCTAATAGAGGTGAGAAGCCATACAAATGCTCTTCTTCCACTCAAATGGGATTTTGCAGATCAAGATTTTCAGACAAAAACTATTGATTTTTAAGGTACATGTTAGTTAGATATATGTGACTGTGTTGGAGGTATACCTAATGAAGAGGCTGCATTCTCAGTGATGTCACCGGTCTCTAGTGAATGGATAGGCTGCATTCTCAGTGATGTCACTGGTCTCTAGGGAATGGATAGGCTGCATTCTCAGTGATGTCACTGGTCTCTAGTGAATGGATAGGCTACATTCTTAGTGATGTCACTGGTCTCTAGTGAATGGATAGGCTACATTCTCAGTGATGTCTCTGGTTTCTAGTGAATGGATAGGCTGCATTCTCAGTGATGTCACTGGTCTCTAGTGAATGGATAGGCTGCATTCTCTGTGATGTCACTGGTCTCTAGTGAATGGATAGGCTGCATTCTCAGTGATGTCACTAATCTCTAGTGAATGTATAGGCTGCATTCTCAGTGATGTCACTGGTCTCTAGTGAATGGATAGGCTGCATTCTCTGTGATGTCACCAGTCTCTAGTAAATGGATAGGCTGCATTCTCAGTGATGTCACTGATCTCTAGTGAATGGATAGGCTACATTCCCAGTGATGTCACTGGTCTCTAGTGAATGGATAGGCTGCATTCTCAGTGATGTCACTGGTCTCTAGTGAATGGATAGGCTGCCTTTTCAGTGATGTCAATACATTACTATTATTTTTTTCCTGCCTTCCCCTTTCATTAGTGGCTCTTTTATGTTTATTTTTGTTACCTGGGCTGTTTATCTCTTTCGTATTCTCGTTTTTTGAATTTACCTTACATCCATATTGATGAATAAAGTATGAATATATAATAGATCATTTAGGTCTGGCTGTACCATTTCATATGTTTTTATCTTGCATATTTTGTCTAATATATATTTGTATTATTACTTTTTACACTTCGTTATTTGTTTTTGAAACACAAGTTTTTGATTGTTAAACAATGATAAGAACATGGTATTAAATTAGTTAATTAACCTGCTGACACCTCCACGGGGAGGGTCTGGCTAGGTATATATTACCAGTTCATAGATGATCATGAAACAATTTGTGTGCGAAACATGTAAGCCGTGTCTCCCTTACTTGTACATGTAGTGCTTCTCATGTTCTTCATGGTTTTATGTGAATAAAGGCATTTGGATCTCAGTTTGGTGTGCAGCAATCCGGACTTTCCTTTTATTATTGCTTCAGCGGCGACTGGGTGAGCTCCCTGCAGTGAGGAGATCATACTGTTGGAGTCGGCTCACCTGTGAGCAGTGTGGACCTCTTGTTTTCAGTGATGTCACTGGTCTCTAGTGAATGGATAGGCTACATTCTCAGTGATGTCACTGGTCTCTAGTGAATGGATAGGCTGCATTCTCAGTGATGTCACTGGTCTCTAGTGAATGGATAGGCTGCATTCTCAGTGATGTCACTGGTCTCTAGTGAATGGATAGGCTGCATTCTCAGTGATGTCACTGGTCTCTAGTGAATGGATAGGCTGCATTCTCAGTGATGTCACCAGTCTCTAGTGAATGGATAGGCTGCATTCTCAGTGATGTCACCGGTCTCTAGTGAATGGATAGGCTGCATTCTCAGTGATGTCACTGGTCTCTAGTGAATGGATAGGCTGCATTCTCAGTTATGTCACTGGTCTCTAGTGAATGGATAGGCTGCATTCTCTATGATGTCACCGGTCTCTAGTGAATGGATAGGCTGC
This sequence comes from Lithobates sylvaticus, assembly GCA_028564925.1. Taxonomy (NCBI): domain Eukaryota; kingdom Metazoa; phylum Chordata; class Amphibia; order Anura; family Ranidae; genus Lithobates; species Lithobates sylvaticus. Next base: position 19,784,246 of record CM053037.1, on the reverse strand, counting down.
ATTCTCAGTGATGTCACTGGTCTCTAGTGAATGGATAGGCTGCATTCTCTATGATGTCACCGGTCTCTAGTGAATGAATAGGCTGCATTCTCTATGATGTCACTGGTCTCTAGTGAACGGATAGGCTACTTTTGAGCACAGTGGTGTCTTCATACTAAAGTGTCCACACACCTTGGGATCGGCATCTGTTCAATTTGGGACTCAGAAGATAAATGGATTTGTTTTAAATTTAACCAATTCACTTTGTTATTTTTTACATTGACTTTTTGGAACCTGAGAGAGACTGCTGATATATATTTACTCTCTTACTTTTTTTCCTTTTCATATAATATACACATTATATTTGAATTGCATTGTTTATATTTTTTGATTAAGCACATACAGTCTTAAGATATTTTGTATATCCACATGTGTTGCAGGTCATTATAGACCACACACCTGTTTCCAATTTACCCATTGTGTTCACATTGGGCAAAATTATTGTGCATTATATATTATACCACTGTGTGGGTTTTCCCACCCTTTACCTAGAATCAGCGCACCTTTACACCATCAATCACTTTTCATTCCTGGTATTTAGGGTTTTTCAGGTGCAGCAGACTTAATTGAATTGTCTGTGCTTCCCTTCACCTACACACACATATCTCTTTGGTTTGACTGCTAGTAACATTTAATGGTTAAATGCATTTAAAACATAATATAATACAGAAAGAAACTGAAGAGGATCATTGACTATTCACAGGCCTCTAGATTCCACAGTTCCTGTATTGTAACGTGTAATACAGTGCCTTGAAAAAGTGTTTATACCCAGTGGCGGCTGGTGGTATTTTATTTTGGTGGGGGCGGCAAACGGTATGCCACCGACATCGGGTCAGTCAGTGGGATGGTCAGTCACACTTACCCCATCGCGGCTTCCCATACTCGGCGGCGGCCACCCTTTCCTATGCTCTCCACAGCGATGGGGACTTCCGTTCCATCCCTCCTTCTCGACGGCCAATCGGGAGTCTTCTCTTTTCGGCCAATCACAAAATGGGTCTCAAATCCACATTTTGTCATGTTACAGCGAAAAACATGAATGTATTTTATTGGGATTTTATGTGATAGACCAACACAAAGTGGCACATAATTGTGAAGTAGAAATAAAATGATAAATGGTTTTCGAATTTTTTTTACAATCAAATATGTGAAAAGTGTGGTGTACATTTGTATTCAGTCCCCTTTACTCTGATACCCCTAACTAAAATACAGTGGAACTAATTGCCTTCAGAAGTCACCTAATTAGTAAATAGAGTCCACCTGTGTGTAATTTAATCTCAGTATAAATACAGCTGTTCTGTGAAGCCCTCAGAGGTTTGTTAGAGAACCTTGGTGAACAAACTGCATCATGAAGGCCAAGGAACACACCAGACAGTTCAGGGATAAAGTTGTGGAGAAGTATAAAGCAGGGTTAGGTTATAAAAAATAAAACATATCCCAAGCTTTGAACATCTCACGGAGCTCTGTTCAATCCATCATGAAAATGGAAAGTGTATGGCACAACTGCAAACCTACCAAAACATGGCCGTCCACCTAAACTGACCGGCCGGGCAAGGAGAGCATTCATCAGAAAAGCAGCCAAGAGGCCCATGGTAACTCTGGAGGAGCTGGAGAGATCCACAGCTCAGGTGGGAGAATCTGTCCACAGGACAACTATTAGTTGTGCTCTCCACAAATCTGACCTTTATGGAAGAGTGGCAAGAAGAAAGACATTGGTGAAAGAAAGCCATAAAAAGTCCCATTTGCAGTTTGTGAGAAGCCATGTGGGGGACACAGCAAACATGTGGAAGAAGGTGATCTGGTCAGATGAGACCAAAATTGAACTTTTTGGTCTAAAAGCAAAACAATATGTGTGGCGGAAAACTAACACTGCACATCACCCCGAACACACCATCCCCACTGTGAAACATGGTGGTGGCAGCATCGTGTTGTGGGGAGGCTTTTCTTCAGCAGGGACAGGGAAGCTGGTCAGAGTTGATAGGAAGATGGATGGAGCCAAATACAGGACAATCTTAGAAGAAAACCTGTTAGTCTGCAAAAGACTTGAGACTGGGGCGGAGGTTCACCTTCCAGCAGGACAACAACCCTAAACATACAGCCAGAGCTACAATGGAATGGTTTAGATCAAAGCATATTCATGTGTTAGAATGGCCCATTCAAAGTCCAGACCTAAATCCAGTTGAGAATCTGTGGCAAGACTTGCAAATTGCTGTTCACAGATGCTCTCCATCCAATCTGACAGAGCTTGAGATATTTTGCAAAGAAGAATGGGCAAAAATGTCCCTCTCTAGATGTGCAAAGCTGGTAGAGACATCCCCAAAAAGACTTGCAGCTGTAATTGCAGTGAAAGGAGGTTCTACAAAGTATTGACTCAGGGGGGCGCTATACAAATGTACCCCACACTTTTTACATATTTATTTGTAAATAATGTTGAAAACAATTTATAATTTTCCTTCCACTTCACAATTATGTGCCACTTTGTGTTGGTCTATCACATAAAATCCCAATAAAATACATTTACATATTTGGTTGTAACATGATAAAATGTGGAAGATTTCAAGGGGTATGAATACTTTTTTTAATGCACCGTATATGACCTATTCAACAGCTTATTTGTTATGCTAAGTTATGTACTGATTATGAATCCATTGTTATGGCCTGTGAGACTGTAGAGGATTTCCCATATGCATCCAGCTTTCAGCTATCTCCTTGTCCCTAATATGGAGATAAGACGGCACAGCATTAAAGTACAGCAATCCAGGAAGCAGTCAGTCATCTAACACTCACACTGGGATATGTCTTTCATCCAGCTCCATCTTTCCAGACAGATAACAATCTACTGCTTTTTTTTTCCCTCCACTGTTAGCAGCTAATGGAGTCAAGTCTGGTTTTCCACACCCAGATAATTTATAGAAGACCGTCTAAACACAATTTTGTATTCTCAGACCTCGATGATCACAGTTAAGAGTTTTCTACCACCATGATTATTCAGTTCCCTTTTCAACTTCCCTGTAGTTAAAATGCAAAGGTTCATGCAAAAATTACATTTTCATATTATCATAAGGAAGAGTCGGCTTGTGCCTAGCACAATATACACTCTAGGACCATTACACCGACTATGGCCAATAGTATGGGGGAACCCTTCAGATGAGTTTATTTGGGTCTTTCCAGTGACAAATGCTGTTAATACGACCGCATACAAAGACCTTTTAGACTTATGTACTATTTGGGTAGGCCCATTTCTGATGCAGCGCCACTTCACCCCCATGCACAAAGCCAGAACTAGATCGGCCTGTTCGGTGTGGAGGAAGTCGAGTGTCCTACACCGAACCTCAACCCTACTGAACACCTTTGGGATGAACTGTAATGCTGAATGTAAGACAAGTCTTCACTTCCAACATACCTGACCTCACAAATGCCTTTTTGACTGAATGGGCCCAAATTCCCAGAGACATTCCAAAATATTGTGGAATGCCTTCCCAGAGGAGTGAAGGAATTTATAGCCTCAAAGAATGGGATGACTCCATAGTTATAGTCACGGTTTTGGAATGGAATGTCCAACAAATTTACATAGATGTGATGGTCAGGTGTCTACATACTTTCTTTCCATATATGATTTTTATCATGACCATTCAGAATCCAGAAACTCAGCTGTCCCTGCTTTCTATGAGCTTTAAACTACTTGCCGACCATCAGCTTAAAGCGGAGTTCCACCCAAAAGTGGAACTTCCGCTTATTTGTCTCCTCTCCCCCCTCAGGTGCCACATTTGGCACCTTTCAAAGGGGGGGGGGGAGACCTGTTTTTGACAGGTACCCTGTCCCCACTTCCATCGGACCTCACCACGGCAAGGTAAGTCAGAAGTCTGGCCCCCTCCCCTCCTTTCTCCGCCACCGGACCAATTGGAATGCACAGCACATGGGGGAACCGGGCGTGAAGCCGAAAGGCTGCACTGCTGGGTTCAGGGGCGGTGCGTCCATAAAGGGCCGCCCCCTCTCTCCTGTCACTCTCCATACTCCATAGATAGATTCATGCATTGCATGAATCTATCTATGGTCGCTGCTGACACCCCCTATTCAGGTGTCCGGCCCCTTTTCGGTCACCGGGCGCCTGAATTACAGCGGTGGGGGTGTTTTTTTGGAAACACCTGATTAGTGCCGTAGGCGCTAATAGGCGTCCAAAAAGGTGACAAGCGGGCGCAACGCTGTGCGTTCCTTGTCACTCAGCAGCAGTATGTTAGCAAACTGAAGGAATTCGGTTTGCTAACATTGTACGGCCCCTTAGCCAATCAGGGCATAGGTCTGTGTTACCTGTGCCCTGATTGGCTGAAACGACAGGCGCTGTGATTGGGCGCCTATCAGGCGTCCAATCATAGCAGAGGATGAGAGGAGGAGCGGGCAGGAGAGGGAATGGAGGACACGATGCCGCCTAGACAAGGTAAGTGCAGGGCGGGGGGGGGGGGCACAGGGGCACAGTGGCAGCTTCTTTGCAGGGACTGTTTTAGATGGGCAATGTGGCTGTGTTTTTTAAAGGGGCAATGTGGCTGTGTTTTAAAGGGGCAATGTGGCTGTGTTTTAAAGGGGCAATGTGGCTGTGTTTTAAAGGGGCAATGTGGCTGTGTTTTAAAGGGGCAATGTGGCTGTGTTTTAAAGGGGCAATGTGGCTGTGTTTTAAAGGGGCAATGTGGCTGTGTTTTAGATGGGCAATGTGGCTGTGTTTTAGATGGGCAATGTGGCTGTGTTTTAAAGGGGCAAAGTGGCTGCGTTTTGATGGGCACAGTGGCTGCGTTTTGATGGGCACAGTGGCTGCGTTTTGATGGGCACAGTGGCTGCGTTTGGTACAGTGGCTGCATTTGATAGGCTTTTTTTTTCAGAATTTTTCAGTTTATTTGCGCCCCCCCAAAAATTTTGAGCACCAGCCGCCACTGGCTGGGTTCCCTTACCATCAATGGCGGCAGCTGCACCCGACAGCCGATCCGAAAATTGCCTGCAGTGCCAACACTGCAGGCAGGTAAGTGTCCATATATTAAAAGTTAGCAGCTGCAGTATTTGTAGCTGCTGACTTTTACTTTTTAGTAGGGTGGGCGGACCTCCCCTTTAACATATACTGCTGTTGTTTCCATACTTCCCGGGGGAAATTCCTGGTTTACAGGCGTGTGCGCCCCCTACTTTTTTATGCTGTTGTTGGACACAGCACAATTGTGTCAGCAGGCACGCAGCCAATTATTTTGACTGTGAACCTGCTGATGGCTGTGGCCAACCGCAGTACAAAGATCGGTGTGTGTGTGTGTTAGCAAACACACAAGCCAGATCTAGTGTCTGTCCGGATCAGTATCCTATTCATGGTCAGAACTAGTGTCCCCAAAAACGCAGTGTTAGATGTGGGGTTTTTCTTTTCACCAAAGATATGCAGAAAATACTTGTTGGCCTAAATTTATGAGGAAATTTGATTTTATTGGATATGTTTTATAACACAAAGTAGAAAATATTGTTTGTTTTTTTTCCCCAAAATTTTCAGTATGTTTTCATCCATATAATAAAAAAAAAACAGTGGTGACCATCGCCGCCTCCCCTATCCATGCGCCTGGCCCCTCAGGACACCGGTGCATGAATTCCAATGTGGAGGGGCTGTTTTTTTAAAGCACCGAATAGAGCCAGAGACCTGACTGACCCCCCAAAAAAACACCAGCCTTCACTGATCAAGTACCACCAAAAGAAAGCTATATTTGTGTGAAAACAATGATATAAATTTAATTTCGGTACAACGTTGCATGACTGAGCAATTACCAGTTAAAGCAGCGCAGTTTTAAGCAGATGTGGCTCTTCTTCCACAGTTACAGCTAACGATACAAATAATGTTTAATTTACCTATTTATGAAAGTTTGATTTCATTAATAAGCCGGTTGAACCAAAGCTAATATTTCATTATTTCGTGGATGCTGGAGAGTTAACCCCACTGACTGTCCTTTTTTTCATTGCTCGAGAATGCTATCGTGAGATCTCTGCTCTGGGTTCCCGGCTCTGCACACCAGCTGTGCCCATTATCGGGGACTCCCACCATCCCTGCTGGATTTTATATTATTTAAAGCAGAGTTCTGCTTAAAAAAAATTTAAAGTCAGCAGCTTCAAATACAGGGGGTCCCCGACTTACGAACGCCCAACCTACGAACATCCCCTACTTACGAACCGGGCGCTGCGGGGACCCTCTAACATTTTCCGTGGACTCTCGGCCGTTCTGCGCATGCACGGCCAGAAGGAGCCTCGGAAAATGACGGCAAACATCGGAAATGTCCGTAATTTGCCGCGTATGCGCATGCGCGGCCGACTTACGAACATTTCCGATTTAAGAACAGGAGGACAGTCCCTAACAAGTTTGTAACTCGGGGACCCCCTATACTGCAGCTGCTGACTTTTAATAATCGGACATTCACCTGTCCCAGGGTCCAGTGATGCCAGGGAAAGAAGCCCTGCTCATCTCCCCCTCCTCTCTGTGGCGCCGGCATTGTAACTGTGGGCGCCCAGCTGTGGCTACAAAGCCGGGCACCCACTGCGCATGCGCGAGCTGCACCGCGACTGGCCGGGCAATCATCTGGGACCTGTGGCGTGTCCCAGATGATTGCCGAGAGGGAGAGGTGATCTCCCTTCTGCTGCCGCGGTCCCCCGGGAGGAAGTGGGAGCTGGGAGGGTATCCGCTCCCCCCCCCCCAAAAAAAAATGACATGCCAAATGTGGCATGTCAGGGGGTCACCTCCCTTTAATGTGGAAGTTCCATTTTTGGGTGGAACTCCTCTTAAACTGGAGAAACTAGAACACACAAAGGTGGGCAGGAATACCCAAAACTCCCTGGTGGGCAGGGACAGAGTAGGGAGTAATTGCAGGAAGAACTCACCGTTGGGGTATCCAATAAATACTGAGGACTGACTCAGCTCACCAGGCTCAATATATAACTAAAATATCACTTTTGGGGGGGGGGGGACTGAACGTTTATCAAGGGCAATGTCACATTTGGGGTTTCCTCTAGGTGTGTGTTATTTGCCTGGTACCATGGCAGAAGTGGCAGATTAGCCTACGGAAGAGATTTATCTCTTAAAAAGCACCCCGGAATATCACTGTAATTATTTCTAAAATCTTCCTGCACCTACAAATGAAGATGGATTGTATTCACCTGTTCTGCTATCCATTCTTTACATTTGACACTTCCAAGTTCATCGGATGCCTGTGGCCCCAGTGCAACAAACCATGAAGGACCGCCGGGGCCATTTTCTTTGGTCCTGGGGCTTTTTCCTCTGGGCCCTTCCCACTGATCCCAGGGTCCTTTACTCCCATTGCTGGGACCTTTATAAGTCCCCGTTCACAGGTCAAAACACATTACTTTCAATGGGAGCGGTCTTAATCAATGCAACTCAAATCGCAAGAAAGCCGTAAGCAAGTCGCATGATTTTGGGGGTCTTAGCAGTGAGAACCGAGCCTTACGGTCCCGCTGCATGACCTTTTCACATATTCTGCAGCAGCTCCTTTCCTGCTGTCATAGGAAAATTGTGGCGGAATGCCAGGGCCTGGTCGCAACTACCCTGGTAGTTCTGCCACTGGCATTATGGTTTCATCTGCTAGCCCCAACATCACTACAGTGTCCTATAGTGATGTAAGGAGTATGAAGCCACATCATCCGGCGCTCCCTAAAGTGTCAGATGAAGGTTCTGCGGCGGACGTAGCTCTGTAACACAACAAAGAAGAACAGGCAGTAGGGCAAGTAAATAGCAACTGCCTTTTTTTTTTTTTGCTGATGGTGTGTTTTATACAACACACCAGCCTCCAACCAGAGGACATGAACGAAAAGGAGAGGGCTGTTCTTGTATGGAAGGGTTAAAATCTTTCATCCAAGATTTTATTTTTAAAGTCGGGGACTGTTTTGCGTTTTGCTTTTTTTTTCAAGCATTTCATATACGGGTGCCCTTTAAGGCAAAATAAAAGCTTCACCCATTTTATTCCTTTGCAGAATTCCTCCTCTGGAGAAAAGCAGCAAATATAGAATGTCTATTTACAACAGGAAATTGTTGTCCTTGAATACGGTGCAGGTAGTTTTTTTCCTGATCTCACTGCGTGGCTCTCAGACATCTCCGCTGTCTGATAAACACACACTCACACACGCTGCTCTCTGCAATGGCACACAAAAATATGAAGAGAGTCCGACCCTCCATCTGCAGAACTGAGGCCGACATGCTAATCTATAGGACACACACATCGGGCTATTGCCAAGAGCCAAAGCTTAGGGTGCCCAATCGTTTTAGCAATCTGTCCATCCAATGCCAATATGTCAGATTTGAGTATATGCCACCGGGTGGGGCCGAGGAGTGGGCAGAAGAGGCAGCCGCCTGGGTCGCTACAGTAGAAGTTTTGCGCAAAAAGAGCAGAACCTACAACCAATTTACAGGTACTTATATAGTGCCGTCAATTTACGCAGGGCTTTCAATATACAGGGTGCGACATGCGCTCCGATTTGAGAGTACAAGTCCCATTAAGTGCAATGGAACGGTTCTAATAGAAGCGGCTTGAGTCGCTCCGACTTTAGAAAAAAAAACTTCTGGCACTGCTATTGATAGATGATAGGCTCAGCAATGGCATGCAATGCTAACAAAGCAAACAGAATATTGGCATGCATTAAAAAGGGGATTAACTCCAGAGATAAAACGACAATTCTCCCGCTCTACAAAACTCTGGTTCAGCCGCACCTAGAGTATGCTGTCCAGTTCTGGGCACCAGTCCTCAGGAAGGATGTACTGGAAATGGAGCGAGTACAGAGAAGGGCAACAAAGCTAATGGTGGTCTGGAGGATATTAGTTATGAGGAAAGGTTGTGAGCACTGAACGTATTCTCTCTGGAGAAGAGACGCTTGAGAAGGGATATGATTTCAATATACAAATACCGTACTGGTGACCCCACAATAGGGATAAAACTTTTTCACGGAAGGGAGTTTAATAAGACTCGCGGCCAATCATTAAAATTAGAAGAAAAGAGGTTTAACCTTAAACTACGTTTAAAGCCCCGTACACACGGTCGGAAAATCCGACCACCAAATCCATCGGATTTGGTCCGACGGATTTAGTCCGACACTGGTGTTGCATACCCACGGTCGGACAAAGTTGTCGGAAAATCTGATCATTCTGAACGTGGTGACGTTTGTTGCCTACGACGGGACTACGTAGAGGCTAGTAGCCAATAGCTTTGGTCTTGTAATGTGATCTGAGCATGCGTGGCACTTTGTCCATCGGAATTCGATACACACGATCGGAATTGGTGTGATCGGACTTTGTTGTCGGAAAATTTATCCAGCAGGAGATAGAACTTTGTCCGTCGGACAATCCGATGGAAACTGTCCGATGGTGCCTACACACGGTCGGAATTTCCGACAACATTGTCCGATAGGACAAAATCCATCGGAAAATCCGACCGTGTGTATGGGGCATAAGGGTTCTTTACTGTAAGAACGGCAAGGATGTGGAATTCCCTTCCACAGGCGGTGGTCTCAGCGGGGGGCATCGATTTGTTTCAAGAAACTATTAGATAAGCACTTGAACGACCGCAACATACAGGGATATACAATGTAATACTGACATATAATAACACACATAGGTTGGACTTGTGTCTTTTTTCAACCTCACCTACTATGTAACTATGTAATATGCTTTTGGTACAACTTCTGTTAAAGAAGGTCGTATGCAAGTTGTGCCAACTTCGCGCTGGGATGTCGGCTTCAGCCCATGTTCACACTTCACAGTTAGAAATCATGCGCTTGTCAGCTGAACTCGCACAATTTCAAACCGGCAATGCAGTCTGACTTTGGGGGCGATTTGACAGACATCTGTGCGGGTCCTGCACAGATGTCAATTCAAATCGCCCCCCCCAAAGTCGCCAAAAGTAGTACAGGAACTACTTTTGGGAATCGACTTTGCGGCACCACATCGTTTCAGACGTGCCATTGCCAACAATAGCCGCCGATTTGGCATGTGATTTGACATATCAAATCGCATGCCAATTCGGCCCAATGTGAAACTGAAATTTTTAGACCAGAGCCAATTAACGTATCAGCATATCTTTGGGGTGCGGAATGAAACTGAAGTACCCGGAGAGAACCCACGCAGGCACAGGGAGAACATGCAAAGTCCATGCAGGTAGTGCCGTGGGTGGGATTCAAACAGACAATCCTAGTGCTGCCAGGCAGGAGTGCTAGTGAACAAAAAAAAATCCCTCAAGCCGCACATCGCTACAGTCCGCTGTAGAGGAGTATGTGGCAGTCTCAGTCCCGGGGTCCAGGCAGGCCATTGCACCAACGTGTTTTGCTCTGCCCCCCTGGAGCTTCATCATGGGGAAGTGCTAACCACTTAGCCACTGTGTTACCCAACCTATGCTGCTGTTCACAACTTATAGAGGGCATTTGTCCCTTTTGCCTTGGGTGCTAAAGGACCTTGTCTCATTACTGTACATCAGTTGAATCACCTGCTTCCTTTAACTCTTTGGGACTCTCGCACTGAGATTTTGGCCCCAGGGTTCCGAGCTACATGCTACATGCAGAGCACAATCATCCCGGTTCACACTACTGCGATACGATTTAGCCACGATTTTCAGTGAGATTATGTAGTGCAACTTTTATGCGATTTGGCTGCACCAAAGTAGCACAGGAACCTTTTCCCAAATTGTACTGTGCTGCACTGATGAGAATATAATGGGATTTCCCTTGTCATTCGATTTCTGTGCGACTCCAAAAATCACACTAGTGTGAACCAGCACTTAACTGTCTTTGTCTGCTGTGACAATACCAGTGTCCTTTATTGGAAATACAAAAAAAATGGAGGGTAGCCATGTAATTTTGGCCATAAACCACCCAAGCAGTCTTTATGTAGTCATGAATGCCCCTGCAGATGTCGATCCTAGAGATATTGTACAGTCAGACTGAAGAGCGAAGGAGCCAATCACAGGTAGATTCTTCAGCTTTGCCGAAGGTGCTCACCATTATCACCTCAAAGACAGCCCAGTGATGACCAGCATTGTTCCTAAGCAGGATATCGCTTGTCTTGCTTTTATTGGGCTGTCTATGCCCATTTGTACACAAGGCTAGTTTATATGTGTTTTTGTCTTTTTGTCATCTCTATCAGCGCCTGCACTACAACTTACAGATCAGTATCCCAAAGCTCACAACAAGTATCAAATCAACTGTGGCTGAAGAAAGGGACCACTGTTGTGTGGAATTACATTGTGTGCGATGACAAGTTGGCAGGCTTCCTTTACTGCTCGGAAATAAAAGATAGGTAAGTGGCTTTTCATTTTACATTGTATTGCTGCATTGGGTATAGCTTTGTATTAATCTGTAAATGACATAACAAGAAACTGTTAACAGCCATAACTTTATGACCACTGATGGGTTAAGTGATTGACTATCTTGTTTCAATGGCAACTGAAAGTGGCTGGGATATATTAGGCATAAAGTAAACATGTTGTCCCTGAAGTTAATAAGGGGCTCCAGTCTCTTAAAGCGGAGTTCCACCCATAAAATGAACTTTTCATTATTCAGTAGCATTAAACCTAATAAACAACATTTGCAAAAAAATGTTTTTTTTTTAACTCACGTTTTGATGTCTGTTGCTAAGGGGTGCCTTGGAATCTGCCTCTTCCTCTCTCCGGCGCCTAGTGCTCCTCGGAGATGCTGGTCATCATTTCCCAGGAGTCAGTGGGCAGCGCCGAGTGCTTTGTTGCCATTACAACGGGGGCGGGCAATTCTGACGACGCCGCCCGTTGTGATGGCAACGTCAAATGTCGAAGCCGCCCTATATACTGCGCATGCGCGAGAATGGGCGGTGCATGCTGGTCGCTCAGCTGCACCAGAGCCCGGAAGATAGTGCTTGTGGGCTTCACATAACCACAAGCAAGATGGAAATTGCCAAGAAGGAGGAATAAAACATATCTTGCTTTATTAAATCTGCAATCGAGTGGCAATTGAAAAGAGAAACATGAGTGCTATTAATAAGAATTTTAAAATAAAGATATTCATCCAAAAAAAAAAAAAAGATTTTTAACAGTTGGAACTCCGCTTTTATGCCCCGTACACACGGTCGGATTTTCCGCCGAAAAATGTTCGATGGGAGCTTGTTGTCGGAAATTCCGACCATGTGAAGGCTCCATTGGACATTTTCCATCAGAATTTCCGACATACAAAATTTGAGAACTGGATCCGTTGTCGTAAATTCCGATCGTGTGTACACAATTCCGACGCACAATGTTCCACGCATGCTCGAAATCAAGCAGAAGAGCCGCACTGGCTATTGAACTTCCTTTTTCTCGGCTCGTCGTACGTGTTGTACGTCACCGCGTTCTTGACGTTCGGAATTTCCGACCAACTTTGTGTGACCGTGTGTATGCGAGCCAACATCCGTCGGAAAAAATCCATGGATTTTGTTGTCGGAATGTCCGATCGTGTGTATGAGGCATAAGTGTAAATTAAAAGTCAACAGCTACAAAAACTGTAGCTGCTGACTGTTCATAAACCGCAACTCGCCTGTCCCAGGATCCAGCGCTGGGCCCACACCAGCTGTTTTTTCTCCCTGTGTCCTCTCTCCCCAGCATCTTTACTACGGGCACTTGGCTTTGACAGCTTCCGGCTTCACAGCTGGGTGCCCACTTCACATGCACAAGCGGCACCGCACGCAGCAAATATGTGTAGCTGCGGACTGGTCAGGGTGTCCATGCTAAAAATCACTGATCACTGCCGTTACTAGTAAAAAAAAAAAAAAAAAAAAAATGGCATAAATCTATACCCTATTTTGTAGAAGCTATAACCAATCAATATACTTTTCTTGTGATATTTTTGTACAAAAAAAAAATGTAGAAGAATACATATTGGCCTAAACTGATGAAGAAATTTCGGTTTTTTTTTTTTTTTTTTTTTGGATATTTATTATAGCACAATGTAAAAATTGTGTTTTTTGTTTTGTTTATAGCGCAAAAAATAAAAACCGCAGAGGTGATCAAATACCACCAAGAGAAAGCTCTATTTGTTTAAAAAAAAGGACGTCAATTTTGTTTGGGTACAGCATTGCACGACCGCGCAATTGTCCAGTTAAAACGACGCAGTGCCAAATCACAAAAAATGGCCTGGTCATTAACCACTTCAGCCCCGGAAGGTTTTACCCACTTAATGACCAGGTCATTTTTTGTGATATGGCGCTGCGTCGCATTAACTGACAATTGCGCGCTCGTGCGGCGCTGTACCCAAACAAAATCAATGTCCTTTTTTTTCCCAACAAATAGAGCTTTCTTTTGTTGGTCTTTGATCACCTCTGCGTTTTTTTTTCTGGGGTTTTTATTTTTTACGCTATAAACAAAAAAGAGTGACAATTTAGAAAAAAATAAAAACTACGGTTAAGGGGGCGTGGCAGGGGGGTGTGTCCTATGCCTACATACTTTTGGCCCACATTCCCATCTTAAAAAGTTGGGCGGTATGTGGTATGCATGAAGGTAAAAAAGAACTTCAGTATGAAGCTCCCCCCTCCAGCCACACATTGACTTACCTGAGCCTGATCTCGATCCAGCGTTGTGCAAAAGAGCAGCTGTTCTCCAAGCTCTCTTCCCTTTCCCCCATATTTTTCAATATAGTTGTCCAGTGATAGGATCACCCCAGACTGGGAAATGAGCATATACTAAAATGACACCATATCTCCATATCTTTTTCCTTATGAACAGTGGAGGCTGGTGCTCAAATTTCTTTATGGGGAGGTGCAGGGGGGGCGGAACTGAGCCGTGTTCTGTGTGTTTTATGGACACACAGAGCGGGATTTGGGAGCGTGCCTGTACAAGTGCCCTCATAGGAAGAAGTTTGCTATGGGGAGACATGGTGGGTGGGAGGAGCATCAGCGGGGGACCAGAGAAGAGGAGGATCAGGGCTGCTCTGTGCAAAACCATTACTCAGAGCAGGTACTGTAAGGCCCCTTTCACACTGGAGCGTTTTTCATGCGGTATAGCGCCTGTTCACCGCCTGAAAAAATCCGGCCCCTTTAACTCCAGTGTGAAAGCCGGAGGGCTTTCACACTGGAGCGGTGCGCTAGCAGGACTGCAAAAAAAGTCCTGCTAGCAGCATCTTTGGAGCGGTATAGGAGCGGTGTGTTCACCACTCCTATACCGCTCCTTCCCATTGATTTGAATGGGAAACCGCGGTAAAACCGCGGCAATACCGCCGCTGCGGCGGCGCTTTGCGGGGATGTTTAACCCTTTTTCGGCCGCTCGCGGGGGGTAAAACCGCACCGCGAGCGGCCGAATACCGCGGTTAAAACGACGGTAAAGCAGTGCTAAATATAGCTCTGCTTTACCGTCACCGCGGCTCCCCACCCCAGTGTGAAAGGGGCCTTAGTACAACATGTTTGTTTCGTTTATTTATTTTATTTTTACTTTTATTGTCGCTGCAACAAATCTGCATGAATAAATTCCTGTCTCAATATACAGCAACATTATCATTTCTGAAAAAAAATCTCAATCTTTTACAATTTTTAAAAAGCCATACATGAGCTCCTGTTAGTATTTTTGCCTAGGCAGAGATAATGTCATCAGTCCTCTGCGGCAGGAGGAAGCATTTTCTTAAAGTGGGGTGCCCCTTAAAAAAAAATTTTTTAAAAGTCAGCAGCTACAAATACTGCAGCTGCTGACTTTTAATAATCGGACACTTACCTGTCCCAGGGTCCAGCGATGCGGGGGAACGAAGTCCCCCCTTGTTCCACGCTCCGCTCGCGGCGCCGGCATTCTTACTGTGGGCACCCGGCTGTGGCTTCACCGCTGGCCACCCACTGTGCATGCGCGAGTGGCGCCGCGCGCCGTGATACGCCGCACAGTCATCTGGGACCTGTCACGTGTCCCAGATGACTGACTGCGCCGGGGGGGAAGTGATGTCAGTGCCCGGGCACTGAAAGAGGCAGACTACGAGGGACCCCCTAGCAACAGGCATTTAGAGGTGAGTTAAATTTATTTTTTTTCCAATTATTTTAATTTTTTTTTATATTTTTTGGATTTTTAAGCTATTTTTAAATTTTTTGGGGGAAACATAACTTTAATGTCCCCCCAAGTGATTAGATTGTACAGGGGGCTGATCAGCCAAGATCTGCACCGGCACCACGATTTACATGATTGTGTTATTATCTCGGTCCAGGAAGTGGATGGTGACCCCAGATGATGCCAGAACAAAGATGGCTCCGTCCTGGAGAGAAAAACAGATGAAGGCATTGTCAGAGGTGATCTCTGTGAAAGGTATTACAGTGTTACTATGAATAGATTAACATTCATTCCTACATAAAGGGAATCTATTTTAAAGCTGAACTCCAGGCAAACAGCTCACCTGCCACAAGATTTTGTATTGCCGTCCAGAAATGTACACGGCGTTGTGGCACAGCTTAGCTCTGGCAGGGCAGGAGACCGGATTTTTCTTTGCTGCAGTTCAGTAACACTCACAGGTCTTGTCCCTCCCCCCAGCCTGTGAATGGACAGTGAAAGGAAAAGCAGCAGACTAATGGACCCATCTCTCTCTCTCTGTTCTCTCCTCCTATCAGCATGTTCCTTGCACTGCTGCAAAACTGATTGGCTCCTTGTGCCGCTTCTACATCTCCCACAGTTCTCCTGTACGGCGATTGCAAGGGGCTGATGCCGAATTCAGGTAATTCTACTACTTGCATTAAAAAGAAACCGTATTTAATGATGTAATAATGAAGTGCTGCAGTAATGTGTCTTTTATATCTGTTTGGGGTTAATATTTGTATACTGGAAACAATAACGTTAGGAAAATCCGAGCTGAGCAACAAAAGAAGGATACATAAGGGAGATGTGAAGTAGGAATAATCGGAGTTGTTTGAGAAAAGCCTGTTCCCAGTGCAGCCTCATCTGGAAGTACTCCATAATTGGCTGCAGCTTATCGAGACACTCCAAGCTCTCATTGCTAAAATAGCAACTGGGTTTTAAGAGGAGGTCGCAGCATATTCGCTGCCAGCAATACGGGCACATCGCGGGGGGCTGGCCATTCAGAGAGGGGGGCAGCCAAGCAGAACCGGAGATGTAAAACAATGCACAAGGTTTTGTAATCTGCCTGTCCCTGCTGAGTTACATGACAGCAAAGATGACATCACTTTTCTATAGTTTGCCATGCTGCAGGCTCTGCCCCCTGCCCCCTCTCATGATTAACCCCTCCCACTTCATCTTACAAAGCAGGTACTCCCATGGATAGCCTGACTTCTCTGATGTCTGCCCGTTCTGTGTGTGTATGTATGTATGTATGTGTATGTATGTATGTATGTATGTATGTGTGTGTGTGTGTGTGTATATATATATATATATATATATATATAAGTTACATATTTACTCTGGTTCAACATGCAAGTAATTTCATGACCTTTAAAAAAAAAAAAAAGCTGCATTCTCAGTGATGTCACCGGTCTCTAGCTAATGGATAGGCTACATTCTCTGTGATGTCACCGGTCTCTAGCTAATGGATAGGCTACATTCTCTGTGATGTCACTGGTCTCTAGCTAATGGATAGGCTGTATTCTCTGTGATGTCATTGGTCTCTAGTGAATGGATAGGCTGCATTCTCAGTGATGTCATCAATCTCTAGTGAATGGATAGGCTGCATTCTCAGTGATGTCACTGGTCTCTAGCTAATGGATAGGCTACATTCTCTGTGATGTCACTGGTCTCTAGCTAATAGATAGGCTGTATTCTCTGTGATGTCATTGGTCTCTAGTGAATGGATAGGCTGCATTCTCAGTGATGTCATCAATCTCTAGTGAATGGATAGGCTGCATTCTTAGTGATGTCACTGGTCTCTAGTGAATGGATAGGCTGCATTCTCAGTGATGTCACCGGTCTCTAGTGAATGGATAGGCTGTATTCTCTGTGATGTCACTGGTCTCTAGTGAATGGATAGGCTGTATTGTCTGTGATGTCACCGGTCTCTAGTGAATGTATAGGCTGCATTCTCAGTGATGTCACCGGTCTCTAGTGAATGGATAGGCTGTATTCTCTGTGATGTCACCGGTCTCTAGTGAATGGATAGGCTGTATTCTCAGTGATGTCACCGGTCTCTAGTGAATGTATAGGCTGTATTCTCAGTGATGTCACCGGTCTCTAGTGAATGTATAGGCTGTATTCTCAGTGATGTCACCGGTCTCTAGTGAATGTATAGGCTGTATTCTCAGTGATGTCACTGGTCTCTAGTGAATGGATAGGCTGTATTCTCTGTGATATCATTGGCCTCTAGTGAATGGATAGGCTGCATTCTCAGTGATGTCACCGGTCTCTAGTGAATGGATAGGCTGTATTCTCTGTGATGTCACCGGTCTCTAGTGAATGGATAGGCTGTATTCTCAGTGATGTCACCGGTCTCTAGTGAATGTATAGGCTGTATTCTCAGTGATGTCACTGGTCTCTAGTGAATGTATAGGCTGTATTCTCAGTGATGTCACTGGTCTCTAGTGAATGGATAGGCTGTATTCTCAGTGATGTCACTGGTCTCTAGTGAATGGATAGGCTGTATTCTCAGTGATGTCACTGGTCTCTAGTGAATGGATAGGCTGCATTCTCTGTGATATCATTGGTCTCTAGTGAATGTATAGGCTATATTCTCAGTGATGTCACTGGTCTCTAGTGAATGGATAGGCTGTATTCTCTGTGATATCATTGGCCTCTAGTGAATGGATAGTTTATCCAGAAAACTGACATCACACTGTGCTTTATTACTGTTATCCAAAATATAAAATTAGCAAATTTTGCAACAAACACAGGAACCAAAAGAGCTGATCTAGCAAAAGGTGGACAAACTGTCGATCTGACATATGGAACAGATCTATACATCATCCAGAGAATCACATGGCCAGGAGGAGGAAGTGAAGAAGAAATGTGTATTGCCTCCCCCTCCTGGGTTAACTCTTGTCCATGTGACAACATTTCGGGTTCTGAGACAGATTAACCCTTTCAAGTGTTCTTGGAATGAAAATGTCACGGAAAAGTGGAACTTCTAGCCGCATTCACTCTGTCTTACTCACTTAGGCAGCGCAAAGAACAATACCCCCTTTGCATATCTCCAGTCTCTTTCACTCAGGATTGCACAGTCCGCCAGTCAGAGGCTAAAGAAAAAGATGGCTGCTAAACTGAACTGCATATAGCCTTGTAACTCCTCTTTGATGCCTCTTTTCCTCTCATTTGCCTTTTTTTTTTTCTGGCGAATTTGCCTACACATCTAAAAAAAAAAACAATGATTTAAAGTATAACAATATTATGTACATTTAGAGTTTAGGAGCTTCACCAATTATTTTGATGCGTTTTAATCTGCTTATATTTTGTCTTTCATGGATTCTCATTTCTCCCCTCATCAACATTTTAAAACCTATTTTTATTTTATTTATTATTTCTATTATTCACCTAATTTTAAGACCAAGTGATGTTATCTCTGGGTCTCTGTGCTTCTCTACACAATGGGAGTAGATCATGGGTGACGGGAGGGGCTGGCAGGGTGCAGGGATCATAGCATCCTGTCTCCCTACTTCTCACCAGAACCCTCTGTCTGACACTCAGTTGGCATTTTGCAAAAAAAAAAAAAAAATGCCTTGATGGGTGAATGTCGGTTGGGAGGAGTGGGCATTGCTAGACAGACCTTATTTGCATGCAGACTTTGCCAAGGTAATGCTCACATGACTGAAAGGCAATTCATTAAAAGGGTGGGTCAAGGACAGTCAGGCTGGGGAGGAAAGCACTATATGATGCTGGATGCCCTCCAGCCAGGTAAAGAGGCAGGATCTGACTTGCTGCAACTTCTAATGAACGCTGTAAGAAACCAGTGGAAGCAATTTCACTCCAGGAGTGGAACCTGTACAACTGTGCAAGACTGAAGGGGAGGCTGGAGTTTAGGTGTAAAAGAGAACTATTGGGGGGGGGTTGAGTTTTCTTTTGATCATACTTACCTAGGTGGATGCTGCATTTGCTCCCTGAGCAGAGAGCTGGTGACTGTCACCACTCCTTGTTCTGACCCCCCCCCCCCTCACTTACTGGAGCGCTGGGCTGCGGAGGGGGCAGGAGCGGTCAGCGAGTCGCTGAGAGCCTGAGCCAGGTGCTGGTCTAGGCATGTGGGCGGATCCTGACCATATGGTCGTGATCCTTCCCGAGCCTGGACCGGCTCTGTGACGGCAGCAGACTGCAACTTTAGAACGAACTGCACTCCTGTGATCCATAGGAGAAGTACAGCCAAATGAGCTTTAAAGTGGTTGTAAACCCTTACAAACCACTTTGACTTACAGGTAAGCCTAGATTAAGGCTTACCTGTAGGTCCAATAAATATCTCCTAAACCTACATGGTTTAGAAGATATTTAGAAAAGAAAAGGCATCGCTGTCTACGGCGCATGCGCCGTAGACAGTGGCGCGCAGGCGCACTGCGCATGCCGGGTTCACGACGATATGCCGCTTTCCTGCGCATGCGCGGGAGTGACGTCATCGCCGCTCCAGCGAATGACAGCTATGCATACTAGCTCATTATGCCTTTGCCTTGTAGGGTGTCTTTTTTTTTTTTTTTTTTTTTTTTTTTTTTAGGAGGCTTTACTTCCTCTTTAAAGAGGAACTGCAGTCCGCTCACATAATTTGTAATAAAAACATCTTTGCCATTCTGAAGCTTGAAGCTTCCCTCAAACCACTTGCATATTATTTTATATAGACTGTAATTCTGTATTTGCCAAATATGCTGCAGAAATCTCCCTCCACTGAGTTTGGCTGCATCCATTTTAACTGTGGGCAGCTGAAGCTGCTGCCTGTTCACTTCCTGGGTTTTTTTTTTCTGGCAGTAAATACCTTATACAGCCCACTTCCTGTTTCTTGTCTGGTAATAAGCCTAGGCTTATGACATCATGCACAGCTCTCTCTCTTGTGAGAGTTTGCCAGGAAGGGAGGGGGGATGAGTCATGAGGGCCAATGAAAGCGGCAGAGCTGGAGGTGTGCCTCTGTGTAAAACTCCAGGAAGTGAACAGGCAGCAGCTTCAGCTGCCCACAGTTAATATGGATGCAGCCAGACTCGGTGGAGGGAGATTTTTGCAGCTTACTTGGTAAGTACAGAATTGCAGTATATATAAAATAATATGTAAAGTGGTTGGAGGGAAGCTTCCGAATGGCAAAGATGTTTTTATTACAAATTATGTGAGCAGACTGCAGTTCCTCTTTACCGTTATATTAAGTGTTCTTTTTTTTCTTACAAATAGAGCTTTCTTTTGGTGGTATTTGATCACCTCTGCGGTTTTTTTTTGTGTGCTATAAACAAAAAAAGACTAACAATTTTGAAAAAAATTATTTTTTTTAACTTTTTGCTATAATACACATCCAAAAAAATAAATAAATAAATAAATATATATATATATATATATATATATATATATATATATATATATATATATATATAAAACAAATTTATTCATCAGTTTAGGCCGATTATATTTTCTTCTACATATTTTTGGTAAAAAAAAAATCGCAATAGGTGAATATTGCTTGGGTTTTGCAAAATGTATCGCCTCTACAAACCATGGGATAAATTTAGGGACTTTTAATTATTTTTTGTTATTTTTACTGGTAATGGCGGCGATCTGCGATTTTTAGCGGGATTGCGGCGGACAAATCTGACCCCAAATGACACTATTTGGGGGACCAGTGACATTATTACATTGATCAGTGCATTTTTTAGCACTGATCAATGTAAAAATGACACTGGCCGGGAGGGGGTTAACACTAGGGGGTGATCAAGGGGTTAAGTGTGTTCCCTGGGTGTGTTCTAACTGTAAGGGGGGATGGGCTTACTGAAACATGACAGAGATCGCTGTTCCCGATTACAGGGAACAGTAGATCTTTGTCATGTCACTAGGCAGAACAGGGAAATACCTTGTTTATATAGGGCCGTTCTGCCTCTCCTCCCCGTTATTGCAGGCCGCCGGCGGACATCGAGTCTGTGGGAGGCACAGGCACGCCCGCTGTCTTGCCCCTACAGGTACGTCAGTTTGCGCTGTATATCTGCTCGAGCAGGTCGGCAAGTGGTTAAAGCATTTGTTAACCCAAAAAAAAATGATTCTGTTCCTTTAAAGCGTGTTATACAGCACAGTGCTTGTGCTCTGTCATTTGGCATCCTGTAATACCTGGCTGATCCTGCCTAGCTATACCCTCCTCCCTGTAAACTGACCACGGTGTAAGGTCGGGTTCACACTGCTGCAACATGGGATCCGACTTGTGAGACCCCAAGTCGCATTACATGTCAAATTCAATGTTTCCCTGTGAGAGCCGTCTTAACCGATGCTAAACAATTCGCTGGGACTTTAGAAAAGGTTCCTGCACTACTTTGGTCCGACTTGGGAGCAATTTCAGCCCTTGTATGGACTCCTAGATAGCATCCAAGTCAGAAGGAAGTCGCAGGCAAAGTTGTACAACTTTGTCATTGCAGCAATGTGAATGGAGCCTAAAGCTGGATTCAAACCTATGCATTTTTAGTGCTTTTTGCATTTTGCAGACTTGCACTACAGTCCATCTAACATGGTTTCCTATGGAACACTTTCTGTAGTGCAAATCTGCAAAATGCAAAAAGCACTAAAAATGCCATAGGTGTGAATCCAGCCTTAGAGACCAGACATTATTTCCAATACAATTCTAATATTTAACAAACTATTGAATTTTACAATTCTAGGACTTACAAAAGACAAAAATGGGGAGCAGTACTAGTTGGGGGAAATGTGGAAAGAGGAGGAGCTTAATTCTTCTAACTGAAGGGGGCTAATGGTGTGCCGAAAAACTATAGTTCCATTTGGAGACCTCCAAATAAGCAGTTGGACACTACTAATATGACACAAATACCTATAAACCAAAATTCATTGTAGCATAATGTACCAGAAAACAGACAAGGTCTCACAATTGTTGATAATGATGGTAATTTATTCTGTCCTGTCAGTCTTGGTGTGGAGATGTTGCATATAAGTTTCTCTTTGTGCCCCACTGACCAGTATTGAAATCTCTCAATTGTTGGCAATGCCACATACTCCCTGGCAGAATGCTGTAGAGGCGCATTAAAGGGGGAACCGGAGGTGCATTACAGGGAATCATTGGAGGGAAAGGAAGTTCATTATGGGTGAGGGGGATGCATTACAGGGGGGACAGTGGAGGGTTAGAAGTGCATTACAGGGGGGACTTTGAGGGTTAGGAGAAATGCATTAGAGGGGGGACTGTGAAAGGTAAGTATAGGTGCATTACAGGGGGGACTGTGGAGGGTTAGAAGTGCATTACAGGGGGGACTTTGAGGGCTAGGAGAAATGCATTAGAGGAGGGACTGTGGAGGGTTAGGAAAGGTGCATTAGAGTTGGGACTGTGAAAGGGAAGTATAGGTGCATTACAGGGGGGACAGTGGAGGGTTAGAAGTGCATTAGAGGGGGGACTTTGAGGGTTAGGAGAAATGCATTAGAGGGGGGACTGTGAAAGGGAAGTATAGGTGCATTACAGGGGGGACAGTGGAGGGTTAGAAGTGCATTAGAGGGGGGACTTTGAGGGTTAGGAGAAATGCATTAGAGGGGGGACTGTGGAGGGTTAGGAGAGGTGCATTAGAGGGGGGACTGTGGAGGGTTAGGAGAGGTGCATTAGAGGGGGGGCTGTGGAGGGTTAGGAGAGGTGCATTAGAGGGGGGACTGTGGAGGGTTAGGAGAGGTGCATTAGAGGGGGGACTGTGGAGGGTTAGGAGAGGTGCATTAGAGGGGGGACTGTGGAGGGTTAGGAGAGGTGCATTAGAGTGGGGGCTGTGGAGGGTTAGGAGAGGTGCATTAGAGTGGGGACTGTGGAGGGTTAGGAGAGGTGCATTAGAGTGGGGACTGTGGAGGGTTAGGAGAGGTGCATTAGAGGGGGGACTGTGGAGGGTTAGGAGAGGTGCATTAGAGGGGGGACTGTGGAGGGTTAGGAGAGGTGCATTAGAGGGGGGGCTGTGGAGGGTTAGGAGAGGTGCATTAGAGGGGGGGGCTGTGGAGGGTTAGGAGAGGTGCATTAGAGGGGGGGGCTGTGGAGGGTTAGGAGAGGTGCATTAGAGGGGGGACTGTGGAGGGTTAGGAGAGGTGCATTAGAGGGGGGACTTTGAGGGTTAGGAGAAATGCATTAGAGGGGGGACTGTGGAGGGTTAGGAGAGGTGCATTAGAGGGGGGACTGTGGAGGGTTAGGAGAGGTGCATTAGAGGGGGGACTGTGGAGGGTTAGGAGAGGTGCATTAGAGGGGGGACTGTGGAGGGTTAGGAGAGGTGCATTAGAGGGGGGGCTGTGGAGGGTTAGGAGAGGTGCATTAGAGGGGGGACTGTGGAGGGTTAGGAGAGGTGCATTAGAGGGGGGACTGTGGAGGGTTAGGAGAGGTGCATTAGAGGGGGGACTGTGGAGGGTTAGGAGAAGTGCATTAGAGTGGGGGCTGTGGAGGGTTAGGAGAAATGCATTAGAGGGGGGACTGTGGAGGGTTAGGAGAGGTGCATTAGAGGGGGGACTGTGGAGGGTTAGGAGAGGTGCATTAGAGGGGGGACTGTGGAGGTGAAGTATAGGTGCATTACAGGGGGGACAGTGGCGGGTAGCAGAACACAGTTTAGCCTAAATTTATGAAGAAAAATTATTTTCCCACGCATGCGCAGGAAAGCGGCATATCGCCGTGAACTCGGCATGCGCAGTGCGCCTGCGCGCCGCTGTCTACGGCGCATTCGCCGTAGACAGCGATGCCTCTTTTTTTATAAATATCTCCTAAACCATGTAGGTTTAGGAGATTTTTATTGGACCTACAGGTAAGCCTTAATCTAGGCTTACCTGTAGGCCAAAGTGGTTTGGGGGGGTTTACTTCCTCTTTAAGGCCCCTTTCACACTTGTGCAACTTCAAAGTCGCGCGATTTCAAGGAATGCCTGTGTAAGTGGCATCAAAATCGGACCAAAGTAATGCAGGGACTACTTTGAAGTCGTACTAATATGAATGGCTGTCATTGGAAATCATGGGGAACAACTTGTCATGCACTCTGCAGTCCCAAATCGTGGAACAAGTCGTATAAGTGTGAAGGGGGCCTAAATACCACCAAAATAAATCAAAAAAAAAAAATTCCATCTGGGTACAGTTTTACATGACCTCTCAATTGTCATTCAAAGTGTGAGAACGCTGAAAGCTGTAAAATTGGCCTGGGCAGGAAGGGGGTAAAAATGTCCGGTATTGGAGCGGTTAAAGCAATGTTACATTGTTTTATTGGCATGTGGCATAGACTCGGTGCAGGACTGCAGAATAGTGTTGTAAGATGTTTATATCTCATCATAGAAAGTTCTGATCTCCCTACAGATAAAGTCCGAGGCCTTTGCTAACTGCAGCAAAGGCTACACCTCCTTCCCAGTGTGTTCTATATACAAAAAAGGTTTAATAAACCCAAATTTGTGTGTTTGTTACATAAAAGAATGTATCCAGGAAGGAAAAAGAGGAAACGCAAAGATGCAATATGACCTCGGGCCACGTTTTTCGAGATAACGATCTGCACATGTTTTGTTAATAAGTTGCTGCATTGAACTAGTAGTTTAGTGCGCCGAGAAATCATCTTCTGCAATGCTGAACTCCAGACAACATCTCTGAAAACACTTCCAAATGTTAAGCAAAGGTCTTCAAAAACAGGCATCTGTTATGTGGAGGGAGGGGCATAAGCTTGTGCCCTCAGGACTTCCTGTTCTCTAGAACAGGAAGTTTTGCGGTTCCATTGTAGGGCTATATAAGGCAACTGGAACGGTAGATAGGAAAGATAAAGTTAGCAGTACAAAGGACCTTAGGGTGTGCTAAAGCAGCTTTTTGAGTAACATTAGCCAATATAACCATATCCCTTAAGGGGGGTCACTTTAGCATGCCTTTAGTGCCACCACTGCTTGGTAAAACAACCCTTTTAAGCTGGTCAAGGAGGAAAATGGACTCCGGGAAAGCCACCATCTGCAGAAACGGTTGACGCGGAAGGATATATTGTTAGTGTTCATAGACCATCATGAGCCCCTCCATTCACATGACACTGCTTGGGCCTGACAATTGGTTGCTCAGGCACCCAATGCTCTTATGTGGAAAGGGAAGTTGGTGTGACTCCTCCAATTGTACCTTACAGCTCCATGTTTAATCTACAAAATTCAATGAAAAGACTCAAGACTCCAAATGCAGGGTTACTTCGGTATGAAAATTGTGACCGCCTCCAGTGTTATACAGCCCAGCTTAGGCCCCCCTTCTGTTTGTATCTATTGGCTCATCACAGGTGGTCTCACAAGCCAATAGGTACAGGTGGCTCTCCGAGTGGTCAACCACAGTATGCGAAAGGAAGGATCACTGCCAGTGGTGGCTGGTGCTCAAAATGTTTTGGGGGGCAAACAAACTGAAAAAAAAAAACATCAATTGCTGCCTTACTGTGCCATCAATTGCAGCCAATGTGCC
Source organism: Lithobates sylvaticus (assembly GCA_028564925.1). NCBI lineage: Eukaryota > Metazoa > Chordata > Amphibia > Anura > Ranidae > Lithobates > Lithobates sylvaticus. The sequence goes on along the minus strand of CM053037.1, from coordinate 19,758,731 downwards.
CATCAATTGCAGCCATTGTGCCCATCAATTGCAGCCACTATGCCCATCAATTGCAGCCACTGTGCCCATCAATTGCAACCACTGTGCCCATCAATTGCAGCCACTGTGCCCATCAAATGCAGCCACTGTGCCCATGAAATGCAGCCACAGTGCTATCAAATGCAGCCTTTGTCACCCCCCCCGCCCACCCACCTGCTCACTGTCTGACCGGCACTTACCCCATCTTGGTGGCGGGTCAGGCAGCAGGTGACAGCAGCGACGAGCTGTGTCCTCCATGCGTCTTCTTTCTTCCTGCTAGGAATCCAATGGATGCATCTGTCCTTTCAGCCAATCAGGTGACGGGTATAAGACCCACGCTTCCTGATTGGCGGAGAGGCGGTTTAGTGTTAGAAAAGCTAATATTGATTTGCTTTTCTAATACACCTGGGTGGGCTCTGAGCGCAATGCTCTGCGCTTCGAGTCCACCCTTTTTTGAAGCCTATTAGAGCCTAAGGCTCTAATCATGTGCTTTCCAAAAAATACCCCCGCCGCTGTAATTCAGGAGCCGGTGTCCTAAAAGGGGGTGGCCGCAGCCCCCTTCCCTTCTTCTCCTCCCCTTTTTTTCCTTCCAAAAAAAAAACTTCTTTATTGCAATGTCGGCAGTTTTTTTTTTTTAAAACAGGAATCCAAGGATGGTAACGCGTTTCACACAGCATTGTGCTTTACCATAACCATGATGATGTTATGATTAAGCACAATGCTGTGTGAAACGCGTTAACATCCTTGGATTCCTGTGTTTTTTATTAAATCTGTCTACATTGCAATAAAGAGGTCTATTTTTGGCATCCTGTTGCGCTCTACTATCTTCTCCTGTTTCCTGGTCAACCAAAGTACCCTGATATTTTGCACTCCTTGGTTGCTGAATAGGACTGGTGGTATTGCGTGCTGGCACCTGGAGGTGTTATTTGCTTCCTTTTGGTATGTTGACTATACCATTGAAAAATGTTTTATTATATCTGTCTAAAAAGTTCAAATAAGTCGTTGATACTGCTAGAAATTCAGTGAAGTCCTGTGTACTCCCAAGCAGTCTTCTTAGCCCTGCCCAGTTCTCTCTATGGACTACAGAACCCCTCAAGCCCTATGGTATGTTTAGGGAGAAGGTGTCGCTTCATGGGGTGACAACCATGGGCGTCCGCAGGTAGGGGCAAGGGGGGTCAAGTCCCCCCCCCCTGGAATTAGGGATCGGATCTTAAATTCTGCACATTTGCATCTCTATCGAGGTGCTGCACCCAGGTGCCACCCGCCAGTGGGGTGACACCATTAAGGTGCTGTCAAGCCCCCCCATCAGTGTAGTGTGACTTTGAGTTCTTTTCCCTGCTCAGTCCAGCAGAGAACTCGGCGGTGCTGTGACGGGAGAAAGGCGAGCTGCGGGCTATCAGAGGTTTCCCCCCGCTCGCCCCACCCATTCTCCTGTCAGGGAGAAGAGACAGCGGCTCTCACCAGGTTCCCCGCCCAGCTTCCTGCCCGCTCCGTTCCTTCCCTATTGGCCATAACTGAGGGCCAATCAAAGGCGACTAGGAGAGGCGTCATGGGACATGTAATCCCAAAAGAATGGCGGCCCCATTTTTCACAGAGAGAGATTGAGAGACTGCAGCCTGGAAAAAAGCTGAGGGAGAGCGTTCTACAGGAGAAAGAACGAGGAGTGTGCTGGGCGGAAGCCAGAGAGAGAGCCACGCTGCCCAGCGCCACCAGAGAGAGCCACACTGCCCAGCGCCACCAGAGAGAGCCACGCTGCCCAGCACCACCAGAGAGAGCCACGCTGCCCAGAGCCACAAGAGAGCCATGCTGTCCAGCACCACCAGAGAGAGAAAGACTGAGCCACTACCAGGGTACAGACATGCTACACTGCTGAACAGTGTCGCCCCCGGAGAACCCAGAGTGAACGATCGTCCAGCCGGAGTGATTACTGCTGTAGTTTCGCTGGGTCTTGTAAGAGAGCCAGTTGGCCATTATCCATTACTTATCCTAAGGATTGTAATACGTCTGCAGACTCTGACCATTATGATGTCATAATGACATTGTCGAAAAGGGGCAGTGCATGGGTGACCCTAAAATGATGCCCCACCCCCTGAAAAAAGTTCTGTGGACACCCATGGTGACAACACTGCTCTTCCGTTGATTCAGTACATTGAGTAGGCGTTGTCACCCTAGGACAGGAAGTGTGTTACCTGGCAGAATCACCAGGTGAAAATATAGGTTAAAAACAAAAGCCTAAAGAGGTGCAATTAAAGCATGCATGTGTAGAGACCTCAAACTATGCAAACAAACTGTAAATCTTCAGGGCGGACCTCAACAGTCACCAGAAATAGTATATCATTCTACATTCTCAGAATACCTACTTGGAGAGCAAAGCTCTCTATACTGCCCAAGCCCTACACTACCAGGTCTCACTACTTTCTGGATGGGGCACTCGGAATGCTATGGGAACCATGATTGAAAATGCCAACGTACTAGTCATGTGGTCAGTCCTGATGCATAGGAAAAACAAGGGACAGATGTCAGGACGCTGCTCAGGCAGAGTCACTGAATGGCCACCTCTGTCTGGACATCGCTCCCTAACATCCTCTGGCAGTGACCACGCGACTAGTGCTTCGGCATTGAGCATGTGACTGGGGTCTGCAGAGATGAGACATTTTTGCCTTTTTTAAGGGATGGGACAATACAACTTTTCACTCTTTTTAGTTCTGCATTTTGTTCCTTCAACTGGAAAGGGGAAAACCTCCATTCATGGGCCCCTAACCAAGCAAAATGTTTTCAGAAACAGTTATGCTGAGGAGCCCTGTCTTTATTTTTAACATAGAATGTGATGCAGATAATCATACTTGTAGGAAGTAAAGTGTCTATGTTGCTCAGAGCACAAATGTTCCAGCTGTCAGGCGAAACCTTGGCACCTTAGCAGGGCTGGTGCAAGGATTATTGACACCCTTGGCGAAACCACATTTTGCTGCCCCCCATCTTGGCTCCTCCCTTGACCCCACCCCCTTTGCCCAGCCCATGTATATCCCACCTTTTTAATGAAGTGCCCATCAAATGCAGCCTCACCAGCGCCCATCAAATGCAGCCTCACCAGTGCCCATCAAATGCAGCCTCACCAGTGCCCATCAAATACAGCCTCACCAATGCCCATCAAATGCAGCCTCACCAGCGCCCATCAAATGCAGCCTCACCAGTGCCCATCAAATGCAGCCTCACCAGTGCCCATCAAATGCAGCCTCACCAATGCCCATCAAATACAGCCTCGCCAGAGCCCATCAAATGCAGCCTCGCCAGAGCCCATCAAATGCAGCCTCGCCAGAGCCCATCAAATGCAGCCTCGCCAGCGCCCATCAAATGCAGCCTCGCCAGCGCCCATCAAATGCAGCCTCGCCAGCGCCCATCAAATGCAGCCTCGCCAGCGCCCATCAATGCAGCCTCGCCAGCGCCCATCAATGCAGCCTCGCCAGCGCCCATCAACGCAGCCTACCAGTGCCCATCAATGCAGCCTACCAGTGCCCATCAATGAATGCTTGCTTCCATTCATTCAGGATTCAGAACACAGACACAGTCCTCTGCTGCCGATGCGCCTCTGACACTATGTGCGAATGGAGTGGCAGCTGCTTGCTGATGCTGAGAATTACTTGCTTGCTGTAGAGAGAAGAGAGTAGGAACACCAGTGGCCGGGCGCCCTAGGCAGCAGTGCACCCTAGGCGGCTGCCTAGTTTGCCTAGTGGTAACACTGGCCCTGCACCTTAGGTTCCAGCTCCTGCTGCTGCATCCTTTACTGCAGATTTATGTTGTAGTACAGGGGTGTCAAACTCAATTTCATTGCAGGCCGCATCAGCATTATGGTTGCCCTCAAAGGGTCGATTGTATCTGTAATGCCGCGTACACACGATCGGAATTTCCGATGGAAACAGTCCGATGGGAGCTTGTCATCGGATTTTCTGACCGTGTGTATGCCCAACGGTCTTTTTCTGTCGGAATTTCCGACTGACTTTGGATTGAGAACCTGTTCTTAATTTTTCCGACGGAAAACCTTTCTATCGGATTTTCCGATCGTGTGTATGCAATTCCGACACGCAAAATTCCGACGCATGCTCGGAAACAATTCGACGCATGCTCAGAAGTATTAAACTTCCCTTTTTAATAGTGCTGTCGAATGCGTTGTATGCCGCGGTGTTATTGACCGTCGGAATTTGGTGTGACCGTGTGTAGGCAAGACAGTTTGAGCGAAATTCCGTCGGAATTCCGACGGGAAAACCATCAGAGCTTTTTCCGACGAGAATTCCGACCGTGTGTACGCGGCATTAGACTAAATGTCCAGAGCACCCCCCTTATATCAGATGTCAAGAGCCTCCCCACCATCTGAAGTCAAAAGTCCCCCATGCTCCCTTACATTACCGTACACCCCCCCCCGCCTTGTGCTGCTGCCAGGAAGAAACTGGGGGCAGAGCTGGGAAGCAGAAAGTGCAGGGTCTGGAGATGGACCAAAGGAGGGCCGGGGTCAGCTGCCGGAGACTGAGACCAGGGCAGGCAGAGACGAGGGGGTGCTGTGGCTGCACAGAGAGGCACAGGATCTGTATTAAGAGTTCTGTTCTCATCTCTGCTGCCAGCTGCTGAGATGGGGAAAGGGAGGCAGAGACGAGCCTCTCATGACTGCACAGAGAAGCACAGGATCTGGCAGAGGAGTTCTCCCGACTGCTGAGGCAAGGTAGGGGCGGGGGTGAGGTGAGGGGTGCCGCAGCTGCAGGAGAGGTGCGAGGGCCACATGAAATGGCCTGGAGGGCCGGATTCGGCCCATGGGCCTTGTGTTTGACATGTGTTGTAGAACAATGGTTGTCAACTTAAGAGGTATGAGGGCCCTCAAAACGCCACCCTAGATGTCACCAAAGGGCCCTATATAATCTTAATTATATGCAGTGCCACAGAAGACTGTCATAGACTGAAGACGTAATGGAGGAAATGGTCAGAGGCTGTGCTACAGGAGTCGTTGGAGACTTTAATCATGGCGTAAGCTCTAATGAGCAGGACCCTCTGATTCCACTTGTACCAAATTGTAATGTAACTTTAAGGTTGGCCTTCATTTTGTTAAGCGCTGCGCAAACTGTTGGCGCTATATAAATCCTGTATAATAATGCTGTAGGAGACATTCAGAGACTAGAGACATGTTACATGAGATCACTGTTATTAAAAAGGCCCCTGCACAAATCAGCGCTTCCACTGCTGGGGCCCTGAGGCTGCATTGCAAACACTAAAGGGCCACTTCACAGCGCTGTTCATAAGCCCCTAGTGTACTCAACCTGCAGGCTCGAGTTATTGCTACCGGGTGCCGGTCCTCCAACAGAGCACATGTAGCTCGATAACTGGTATCCAAGTGTGTGAAGAGAAACCGCACACTGTCATCGGTAACCACGTTCCAAAGGCTGGCTTCAGCTCAATCTCCTTCCATAAAGACGCACCTCTAACGCGTTTCACCACGGTAGGAGTATGTATTCATGGGAGGAGATTGAGCTAAAGCCAGACTTTAGATTTTTGCTACAGAGGTTAACATTGACAGTGTGTGGCTCCACTTCCTACACTTGGAGGCCAAAGGGCCACAGTTGGGCACCAAGACTGTAGAATGCAGTAGTACTCCTTGGGGATGCCAAGTGGATCTTACTACTAGATTTCTAGGAAGACATAACAAACCAGTAATTTGCAGCGCTGGAGTCCACATAATACTCATAAGTGATCTGGGTGGAATGATATCAATATAGTAGAACTTCAGGCATCTATGTCACATTACAGTGTGATATACAGTATAACCAATGGAGGAGTGGAGATTTTTGGCCTGGAGAGCAGTGGAATAGTGGAGGATATGTAGTAGTAGTATAGTAGTGTGTACAGTGCTATAGAAATGTACTGGACAGTAGAAGGTATAAAAAAAACAGCATACATTATAGTGGCCAGTATACAGCATTAGTACAATATACCACCCAGTGCAGTGTGTACAGTAACACTGGTCACAAATGCCACCTACAGACTACCGTAGCAGCACAGTGTACAGAAGTGATGCCTGCTAAGTAATACAGTATATGGGAGTGCAGTGTATGGAGAAGGACAGTATGATAGTACAGTGGACCACCAGTATTGCATTACAGTGCAAGGCAGACCATATATTATGCAATTACATTCCCTTCAACCACAGGTTGAAAGAAAGAAAATAGCTGGTTTCCCCCATCAACACAGTCAGTATTGATGGGGGAATCCCTACAGCAGTGCAGTTGTGTTCTGACAGCGGGACACTGTGGCAGCTATGGCCCCTGGCAGTCTGCCCATAGATGGATCAAAATTAGTCTGATTCCTGCTGAACCGGACAAATTTCGATTCATCTATGGTTGGTGTAACAGCAGTAGAGTAGTGTATTGTAGAAGAGTGCAGTGTATGGAGCAGTAGGACGCAAGGGAGTGCAGTATGTAGAGCAGTACACTGTAATAGAGTGCAGTGTTTGGAGGAGTACAGTGTAGACAAGTGCAGTGTTTGGAGGAGTTTAGTGTGTGGAGCACCACATTTTAAAGGAGTGCAGTGTGCGAAGCAGTACAGCGTAAAGGATTGCAGTGTGCAAAGCAGTACAGCGTAAAGGATTGCAGTGTGCAAAGCAGTACAGCGTAAAGGATTGCAGTGTGCAAAGCAGTACAGCGTAAAGGATTGCAGTGTGCAGAGCAGTACAGCGTAAAGGATTGCAGTGTGCAGAGCAGTACAGCGTAAAGGATTGCAGTGTGCAGAGCAGTGCAGCGTAAAGGAGTGCAGTGTGCAGAGCAGTGCAGCGTAAAGGAGTGCAGTGTGCAGAGCAGTGCAGCGTAAAGGAGTGCAGTGTGCAGAGCAGTGCAGCGTAAAGGAGTGGAGTGTGCAGAGCAGTGCAGCGTAAAGGAGTGCAGTGTGCAGAGTAGTGCAGCGTAAAGGAGTGCAGTGTGCAGAGCAGTACAGCGTAAAGGAGTGCAGTGTGCAGAGCAGTACAGCGTAAAGGATTGCAGTTTGCAGAGCAGTACAGCGTAAAGGAGTGCAGTGTGTGAAGCAGTACAGTGTAAAATGTGTGCAGTGTGTATAGCAGCACAGTGTAAAAGAGTGCAGTGTGTGGAGCAGTACAGTGTAAAAAGGTGTGCAGTGTGCAGAGCAGTGCAGCGTAAATGAGCGCAGTGTGTGAAGCAGTACAGTGTAGAGGAGTTTAGTGTGTGGAGCACCACATTTTAAAGGAGTGCAGTGTGCGAAGCAGTGCAGCGTAAAGGATTGCAGTGTGCAGAGCAGTACAGCGTAAAGGAGTGCAGTGTAAAAGGAGTGCAGTGTGTGAAGCAGTACAGTGTAAAAGGTGTGCAGTGTGTATAGCAGCACAGTGTAAAAGAGTGCAGTGTGTGGAGCAGTACAGTGTAAAAGGAGTGCAGTGTGTGGAGCAGCACTATGTAAAGGAGTGTAGTGTGTGGAGCAGTACAGTGTAAAGGAGTACAGTGTAAAGGAGTGCAGTGTGTGGGGAAGTACAGTGTAAAGGAGTGCAGTGTGTGGGGCAGTACAATGTAAAGGAGTGCAGTGTGTGGGGAAGTACAGTGTAAAGGAGTGCAGTGTGTGGAGCAGTACAGTGTAAAGGAGTGCAGTGTGTGGGGCAGTACAGTGTAAAGGGATGCAGTGTAAAGGAGTGCCCTGTTTAGAGCAGTACCGTGTAAAGAAGTGCAGTGTATGTAGCAGTACAGTGTAATTGAGCGCAGTGTGTGGCACATTACAGTGTAAAGAATTGCAGTTTATAGAGCAGCACAATGTAAATGAGTGCAATGTGTGGAGATGTCCAGTGTAAAGGAGTGCAGTGTGTGGATCAGCACAGTGTATAGAGCAGTACAGTGTAAAGGAGTGCAGAGTGTGGTGTGGTGTATTAATACACTGTATGGTAACATTACATTGAGACATTTAGTAGTACAGTGCATAGCAGTGTGTTGTTTGGGGCAGTTCAGTAGTACTGTGTGCAGTGTATAGCTGTGCATTACATGCAGAGTTGTAGTAGCTCAGTGTATAAGGCAGTGTAGCAGTACAGTATATGAAGTGGTGGTGCAGTGTATGGAGCAGTGTGGTAGTATAGAGTTCAGAAGGGAAGTGTATAGAGAGAGGAGTGCAGTGTATAGTGTAGTAGCACTGATTGTGAATACTCCTGATGGTGCGGTGTATGGAGGATTGGAATAGGACCGTACAGTGCTGTGTATAATAGTGTAGGGTGCAGTGGTGGGTAGGGATGGTAGTAGAGGGTGATCGGAGGTGTGGGTCGGTGGCGGATCCCGGTGATCGGTGCTGTGCCCGGCTCTCGGTGACTGACGTGGAGTAGCAGCAGCAGATCGGAAGTGAATGGGGGGCGGGGCGCATGCGCAGTGCGGTGCTGGCTGTGTCTGTGTCCCCGGGTCCCTCCCGTGTGTCCCGGTTCCCGGGTCCCTCCCTCCCGGTGCCGGCTCTCCCCCCAGCCAAGCGGATGTGCTTCAGGAAGAGACCGGGCTCCACTGCTGCCCAAATCGTGAGTACCAGCTGACCCCCTCCCTCCCTGCCCGGCTCAATCACTACATAGGGCTCCGATCCGGGGTCCCCCCACCGAGCCGGAGCCCGCTCCTCTTCCTGCACCTCCCATCTACCCTACACCCCCCCCCCCCCCATACAGCTACTCCACACAGCACTGCACCCCTCACTCTACACCCCCTCCACTGCACCCCCCCTCCACCCCTCACTTTACACCCCCCCCCTCCACTGCACCCCCCTCTTCACCTCTCACTCTACACCTCTCACTCTACACCACCCCTCATTCTCCCCCCCCTCTCCACTGTACCCCTCACTCTGCACCCCTCACTCTACACCCTCTCCTCCACTGCACCCCTCACTCTACACCCCCCTCTTCACTGCACCTCTCACTCTACACCCCCCCCCCTCAACTGCACCCCTCACTCTATACCCCCTCTCCACTGCACCCCTCACGCTACACCCCCCCCCCTCAACTGCACCCCTCACTCTACACCCCCTCCACTGCACCCCCCCTCCACCCCTCACTTTACACCCCCCCCCTCCACTGCACCCCCCTCTTCACCTCTCACTCTACACCTCTCACTCTACACCACCCCTCATTCTCCCCCCCCTCTCCACTGTACCCCTCACTCTGCACCCCTCACTCTACACCCTCTCCTCCACTGCACCCCTCACTCTACACCCCCCTCTTCACTGCACCTCTCACTCTACACCCCCCCCTCAACTGCACCCCTCACTCTATACCCCCTCTCCACTGCACCCCTCACGCTACACCCCCCCCCCCCCCCTCAACTGCACCCCTCACTCTATACCCCCTCTCCACTGTACCCCTCACGCTACACCCCCCCTCTCCACTGTACCCCTCACGCTACACCCCCCTCTCCACTGTACCCCTCACGCTACATCCCCCTCCACTGCACCCCTCATTTTACACCCCCTCCTCCACTGCACCCCCCTCACTCTGCACCCCTCACGCTACACCCCCCTCCACCCCTCACGCTACACCCCCCTCCACCCCTCACGCTACACCCCCCTCCTCCACTGCACCCCTCACTCTACACCCCTCATGCTACACCCCCCCTCCACCCCTCACGCTACACCCCCCTCCACTGCACCCCCCTCCTCCACTGCACCCCTCACTCTACACCCCCCTCCTCCACTGCACCCCTCGTGATACACCCCCCTCCTCCACTGCACCCCTCGCGATACACCCCCCTCTCCACTGACCCCCTCGCGATACACCCCCCTCTCAACTGCACCCCTCACTCTATACCCCCTCTCCACTGTACCCCTCACGCTACATCCCCCTCCACTGCACCCCTCATTTTACTCCCCCTCCTCCACTGCACCCCCCTCACTCTGCACCCCTCACGCTACACCCCCCTCCACCCCTCACGCTACACCCCCCTCCACCCCTCACGCTACACCCCCCTCCACCCCTCACGCTACACCCCCCTCCTCCACTGCACCCCTCACTCTACACCCCTCATGCTACACCCCTCACGCTACACCCCCCTCCACTGCACCCCTCACTCTGCACCCCCCCCCTCCACTGCACCCCTCACTCTGCACCCCCCTCCTCCACTGCACCCCTCACTCTATACCCCCCTCTCTACACCCCCCTCCTCCACTGCACCCCTCACTCTACACCCCCCTCCTCCACTGCACCCCTCACTCTACACCCCCCTCCTCCACTGCACCCCTCACTCTACACCCCCCTCCTCCACTGCACCCCTCACTCTACACCCCCCTCCTCCACTGCACCCCTCACTCTACACCCCCCTCCTCCACTGCACCCCTCGTGATACACCCCCCTCCTCCACTGCACCCCTCACGCTACACCCCCCTCTCCACTGACCCCCTCGCGATACACCCCCCTCTCCACTGCACCCCTCACGATACTCCCCCCCTCCACTGACCCCCTCACGCTACACCCCCTCCACCCCTCACGCTACACCCCCTCCACCCCTCGCGCTACACCCCCCTCACTCTACACCCCCCCTCCACTGTACCCCTCACTCTATACTCAGCTACACTACACAACCCCTCCCCCACACAACTCTGCGCCCCACTGACCTACTGTACAGAACTCCTCCCCCCACCCTATACAACTCTGCACCCCACTGATCTACCGTACAGAAGCCCCCCAACTCCATACAATTCTGCGCCCCCACTGATCTACTGTACAGACCCCCCCAACCCTGTGCCCCACTAATTACACAACCCCTCCCCCACCCCATACAACTCTGCGCCCCACTGATCTACTGTACACCCTGCCCCACTCTACAGAATACTGCACCCCTCACTATACACCCTGCCCCACTCTACAGAACACTGAACCCCTCACTATACACCCTGCCCCACTCCACAGAACACTGAACCCCTCACTATACACCCTGCCCCACTCCACAGAATACTGAACCCCTCACTATACACCCTGACCCACTCTACAGAATACTGCACCCCTCACTATACACCCTGCCCCACTCTACAGAATACTGCACCCCTCACTATTCCGCCTGCCCCACTCTACAGAATACTGCACCCCTCACTATTCCGCCTGCCCCACTCTACAGAATACTGCACCCCTCACTATACACCCTGCCCCACTCTACAGAATACTGAACCCCTCACTATACACCCTGCCCCACTCTACAGAATACTGCACCCCTCACTATACACCCTGCCCCACTCTACAGAATACTGAACCCCTCACTATACACCCTGCCCCACTCTACAGAATACTGAACCCCTCACTATACACCCTGCCCCACTCTACAGAATACTGAACCCCTCACTATACACCCTGCCCCACTCTACAGAATACTGCACCCCTCACTATTCACCCTGCCCCACTCTACAGAATACTGCACCCCTCACTATTCACCCTGCCCCACTCTACAGAATACTGCACCCCTCACTATACACCCTGCCCCACTCTACAGAATACTGCACCCCTCACTATACACCCTGCCCCACTCTACAGAATACTGCACCCCTCACTATACACCCTGCCCCACTCTACAGAATACTGCACCCCTCACTATACACCCTGCCCCACTCTACAGAATACTGCACCCCTCACTATACACCCTGCCCCACTCTACAGAATACTGCACCCCTCACTATACACCCTGCCCCACTCTACATAATACTGCACCCCTCACTATACACCCTGCCCCACTCTACATAATACTGCACCCCTCACTATTCCGCCTGCCCCACTCTACAGAATACTGAACCCCTCACTATACACCCTGCCCCACTCTACAGAATACTGCAACCCTCACTATACACCCTGCCCCACTCTACAGAATACTGCAACCCTCACTATTCTGCCTGCCCCACTCTACAGAATAAGGCACCCCTCACTATTCCGCCTGCCCCACTCTACAGAATACTGAACCCTTCACTATTCACCCTGCCCCACTCTACAGAATACTGCACCCCTCACTATACACCCTTCCCCACTCTACAGAACACTGAACCCCTCACTATACACCCTTCCCCACTCTACAGAACACTGAACCCCTCACTATACACCCTTCCCCACTCTACAGAAAACTGAACCCCTCACTATACACCCTTCCCCACTCTACAGAACACTGAACCCCTCACTATACACCCTGCCCCACTCTACATAATACTGCACCCCTCACTATACACCCTGCCCCACTCTACAGAATACTGCACCCCTCACTATACACCCTGCCCCACTCTACAGAATACTGCACCCCTCACTATACACCCTGCCCCACTCTACAGAATACTGCACCCCTCACTATACACCCTGCCCCACTCTACAGAATACTGCACCCCTCACTATACACCCTGCCCCACTCTACAGAATACTGAACCCCTCCCTATACACCCTGCCCCACTCTACAGAATACTGCACCCCTCACTATACACCCTGCCTAACTCTACAGAATACTACACCCCTCCCGATTGAGCCTGCCCCACTCTACAGAATACTGCACCCCTCACTATACACCCTGCCTTACTCTACATAATACTGCACCCCTCACTATACACCCTGCCCCACTCTACATAATACTGCACCCCTCACTATACACCCTGCCCCACTCTACAGAATACTGCACCCCTCACTGTACACCCTGCCCCACTCTACAGAATACTGCACCCCTCACTGTACACCCTGCCCCACTCTACAGAATACTGCAACCCTCACTGTACACCCTGCCCCACTCTACAGAATACTGCACCCCTCACTATACACCCTGCCCCACTCTACATAATACTGCACCCCTCACTATTCCGCCTGCCCCACTCTACAGAATACTGCACCCCTCACTATTCCGCCTGCCCCACTCTACAGAATACTGAACCCCTCACTATACACCCTGCCACACTCTACAGAATACTGCACCCCTCACTATACACCCTGCCCCACTCTACAGAATACTGCACCCCTCACTGTACACCCTGCCCCACTCTACAGAATACGGCACCCCTCACTATTCCGCCTGCCCCACTCTACAGAATACTGAACCCCTCACCATACACCCTGCCCCACTCTACAGAATACTGCACCCCTCACTATACACCCTGCCCCACTCTACAGAATACTGCAACCCTCACTATACACCCTGCCCCACTCTACAGAATACTGCACCCCTCACTATACACCCTGCCCCACTCTACAGAATACTGCACCCCTCACTATACACCCTGCCCCACTCTACAGAATACTGCACCCCTCACTATACACCCTGCCCCACTCTACATAATACTGCAACCCTTACTATACACCCTGCCCCACTCTACAGAATACTGCACCCCTCACTATACACCCTGCCCCACTCTACATAATACTGCAACCCTTACTATACACCCTGCCCCACTCTACAGAATACGGCACCCCTCACTATTCCGCCTGCCCCACTCTACAGAATACGGCACCCCTCACTATACACCCTGCCCCACTCTACAGAATACTGCACCCCTCACTATACACCCTGCCCCACTCTACAGAATACTGCACCCCTCACTATACACCCTGCCCCACTCTACATAATACTGCAACCCTTACTATACACCCTGCCCCACTCTACAGAATACGGCACCCCTCACTATTCCGCCTGCCCCACTCTACAGAATACGGCACCCCTCACTATACACCCTGCCCCACTCTACAGAATACTGCACCCCTCACTATACACCCTGCCCCACTCTACAGAATACTGCACCCCTCACTATACACCCTGCCCCACTCTACAGAATACGGCACCCCTCACTATACACCCTGCCCCACTCTACAGAATACTGCACCCCTCACTATACACCTTGACGCACTCTACAGAATACTGCACCCCTCACTATACACCTTGACCCTCTCTACAGAATTTTGCACCCCTCACTACACACCCTGCCCCATGCTACAGAATACTGCACCCCTCAATATTCAGACTGCCCCACTCCATTTAACATTGCACCTCTGACTATGTACAGTGTCCCCACCATATACTGCTCCATTCCATATACTCCCACCACTCACTATTCACCCTGCCCCCACCCCATATTGCTCCACTCTATATACCGCTTTACCCCTCACTATTTACCGTGCTCTCACCCCATACTGCTCCACTTTAAATCGGTAGTAAACCGCTGGACTTTTTTTTTTGTACCCTGCATTGTAAATTTATAATGTGCTAGTATGTTAAATTTACCTTAAAGCAAAGCCCTTTCAGCGCCGAGCTGTCACGTTGCAGCCGCTCCCATCTTTGCCAGTCTTCCTTCCGGGTTCACAGACTCTGGCCGTGTGACTGGCTGCAGCCGCAATGATGTCACTTCCAGGCCTGCGCGCGGGAGCCACAGTTTACGGCACAGGGCTCTGAAAGGACGGCCCTGCTTCTTATAGGCAGAGATGGGAGTTTACTCCCACTTTAAGTAACACAGCACCCTGACTATTTACCCTGCTCCAACCCCATACAAGTTCACTCTATTTAACACTGCACCCTGATTATACTAGGGAGCCCCCACCACCCCCATGTATAATGCTGCACCCATTACTATGCACCCGGCCCCCACCCTATGCAGTACCTTCCTAGTACTATGAAGGCCCACTTTGTATAAAATTGCAGTGCTTTCGGATGTACCCTGCTCCCTTCTTTTGCTGGGGGGCCTCACTCTGTAAAATACAGCCCCATCATAGTACTAGTGAGCCTCATTCTGTACCAAGCCACATACCCATACCAACTCTACTAACACATGGGAAGCCTTGCTTTGTAGAACAGTGCACCCCCTTCCTACATATACAGCCCCCTTTTAGTACTGGGGAGCCCTACTCGACTGTACCCACTTACTTTGTGCTCGGCCCCATCCCATTCTGCTTGGTAGAAGTAGGACTAAGGAGTCCCACTCTCTAGAACATTGCATCCCAATCTACTTACCCTGCCCCCCACTCCATACTACTACCTTCTTTCAGTACTGTGGAGCCAAGTCTACTGCAACCCCCTCAATATACCCCTCCCTTACCACAATACTACTTCCTCATCCACTACCGGTATGGTGGCAGAGCTTTTAAAAATACTGCACTATATAATATTTCTATACCCCCCCTTCTCTAATACTGCCCCCTTATCTACTCCTAGTACTAGGGTGCCACTTTATATACCATATACTATTTTCTGCCACAACTCAACACTCACCTTGAGTCCTGGGCCTCTTCTCAATAATCGTCCACCCTCTACAATACAGTTACCAATTCCACCATGTCTCTGGTACTAGGACCCCTATTCCCTATAGCACTGTATCCCCATTCAGTTTCAGGCAACATAACACCCCTTTCCCGAAATCCTCTCCCCCTCGTGTTAGGCGATCCATATGTTTGAACTCCATAAATCTATACTTTTCTCCAGGTGCAGTACCCCAGTGTAAAAAGCGCAGCACCCTCTTGTAGCAAGCACCCCCCTTCCATGTATTTTTCCATAACCCAGTTTAATAGTACCCCTACCTTCTCTATAGATACCGGAGCCCCTATTCCCTATAGCACTGTAGCCCCTTTCAGTTGCAGGCACCATAACATACCCTTGTCCCAAAACTTCTCCTCCTAGTATTAGGGGATCTATGTGTTTGAACTCCACAAAACTATCCGCTTCTCCATGCGATACCCCAGTGAGCTGTACCCCCTTGTAGCAAGCACCCTCTTCCATATAGTCTTCCAGAACCTAGTTTAATAATACCCACCATCTTCTCTGTAGGTATCAGAGCCCCGTCAGCACCTGAATCCTGTACCACCCATACACCATAGCATAGCCCACCACAGCAGAATCCCCCCCCCCCGCCTATATTGGGGGGCCCCGTACCCCTTACCAGGCTTCTGGGGCAAAGGGAACTGAGAAATAACAGAGCCTTCCCCTCTCATTCCTTCATCCCCTACAGATCAAAGGCCTAATGGGCACGAAAGAGACACATTTAACTTTTCATGTCCTCCAGTGCCAACAGGGCAACTTGAGCAAAACCGTACTCCTTATTTTTTTTATATTTACTATGACGAGGAAACATTTATTGTACGTGAGGTCTGTGTGTGAAGGGTTAATCAGGGGGCCAAAAAAAAAAAAAAAAAACTACACTTCCAGGTCTGGATTGATGTGTCTGTAACATAGTTACTAATTGTATCCAATGGGTGTATTTGTAGCGATATGTGATTGAAGGTCTGAATGGGAGACTGAGGTTGACTCTTTGAAATGCTGTAAAAGGGTATAAATTTAGATCTGTGCACAGGATTTTTTTTTTCCTCTTTACATATGTCTTTAGTTTAGTAATCCTCATGTGGTGTGTGTTTTTCCCCTGTGTATGTCATTGTATGTGTGTAGCAATCTTCCCTTCACCGAGGGGGGAAGCTCTCTGTAAGCTTCGTGTGTTATGACTGTCCATCGGGATTTCAGGAGACAGAAAGGGAGATGCCCATACGGCAATATTAGATGAAGCTTTTCATTGTCCCCTGCCTTGTTGTGTATACAGTAAAATGCTTTTGTCAATGTGCTGTGTGATGTGGCAGACCTGCCAATGGAGCCTCGGTGAAAGATATTTATGTTTGATCTGTGCTCAGATTTATGTTACTCGTTTAGATCACGACAGACTTCCAGGGCACTTTGGTTACGTAGGCCACCAGAATCAGGTCGCTGCTCCCCAAAGAAGAATGGCTATTTAGGCTCTGCTCCCCATAGGAGCATGGCTACATAGGCCACCAGCTTTAGGCTCTGCTCCCCAAAGGAGAATGGATACATAGGCCACCAGCTTTAGGCTCTGCTCCCCAAAGGAGAATGGATACATAGGCCACCAGCTTTAGGCTCTGCTCCCCAAAGCAGAATGGCTATGTAGGCCACCAGCTTTAGGCTCTGCTCCCCAAAGGAGAATGGCTACGTAGGCCACCAGCGTCAGGCTCTGCTCCCCAGAGGAGAATGGCTACGTAGGCCACCAGCGTCAGGCTCTGCTCCCCAAAGGAGAATAGATACGTAGGCCACCAGCTTTAGGCTCTGCTCCCCAGAGGAGGATGGCTACGTAGGCCACCAGCGTCAGGCTCTGCTCCCCAAAGGAGAATAGATACGTAGGCCACCAGCTTTAGGCTCTGCTCCCCAGAGGAGGATGGCTACATAGGCCACTAGCGTCAGGCTTTGCTCCCCAAAGGAGAATGGCTACGTAGGCCACCAGCGTCAGGCTCTGCTCCCCAGAGGAGAATGGCTACGTAGGCCACCAGCGTCAGGCTCTGCTCCCCAGAGGAGAATGGCTACGTAGGCCACCAGCGTCAGGCTCTGCTCCCCAGAGGAGAATGGCTACGTAGGCCACCAGCGTCAGGCTCTGCTCCCCAGAGGAGAATGGCTACGTAGGCCACCAGCGTCAGGCTCTGCTCCCCAGAGGAGAATGGCTACGTAGGCCACCAGCGTCAGGCTCTGCTCCCCAGAGGAGAATGGCTACGTAGGCCACCAGCGTCAGGCTCTGCTCCCCAGAGGAGAATGGCTACGTAGGCCACCAGCGTCAGGCTCTGCTCCCCAGAGGAGAATGGCTACGTAGGCCACCAGCGTCAGGCTCTGCTCCCCAGAGGAGAATGGCTACGTAGGCCACCAGCGTCAGGCTCTGCTCCCCAGAGGAGAATGGCTACGTAGGCCACCAGCGTCAGGCTCTGCTCCCTAAGGCTCGATTCACATCTATGCATTTTGCTTTTGAGCGTTTTTGCAGTGCTTTTTGCGGTGCTTGCCGCGTTTTTGGACCCGCGTTTTTTTACTGTGATTTGCGTTTTTTGTATTTTTTTTTTTACACTGTGGTTGCTTAGCAACCAGCTATATACAGTGTAAAAAAAAAAAAAACGCAAAATCGCGATAAAACGCGGTACTTGCGCTTTGGATGCGGGTGCAAATGCTTGCATCAATGCATCAAAAAACGCGCTAGTGTGAATGGAGCCTAAGGCTTGATTCGCACCTATGCATTTTTAATGCTTTTTGAATTTTGCAGATTTGCACTACAGAACGTGTTCCATAGGAAACCATGTTAAATGGACAGCAGTGCAAATCAGCAAAATGCAAAAAGCACTAAATCTGCATAGGTGTGAATCAGACCTAAAGGAGAATGGCTATGTAGACCACCAGCACCAGACTCTGCTTCCCAAAGGAGCTTACAATCTAACATTCCTTTTTGCAGCCTTTCATGCGCAAAAAAGATAGTTTTGCATGGGCGGTTTAAGGACCCCATTGCAGAAAGCACGCATTCACCCTGCTGAGGGCCTTTAGATTTTAAATGGAGTTTGTCTACCCCAGTGGTGGTCAACTGCCTTGATGTGGGGGGCCTCAAGTGCGACCCCTGACATCACCAAAGGGCGGCTGCACATAAGATTCAGTGAATATTAATTATCAGAGACAGCAGACACACAACAGAATATAGTCGGAGACTATGGACGTGATACAAGAGATGATCAGAGACTATGGACGTGATACAAGAGATGGTCAGAGACTGCGGACATGATACAAGAGATGGTCAGAGACTATGGACGTGATACAAGAGATGATCAGAGACTGCGGACATGATACAAGAGATGGTCAGAAATTGCAACATGATACAAGAGATGGTCATAGACTGTGGACGTAATACAGGAGATTATTAATATTATTATACAGGATTTATATAGCGCCGACAGTTTGCGCAGTGCTTCGCAACATTTGGGCAGACATTACAATACAATTCAATACAGGAAGAATCAGAGGGCTCTGCTCGCTTGAGCTTACAATCTAGGAAATAGGTCAGAGCAGTGGAAACTACCAGGGTCGCACTTGTGACCGGGCCCTGGCTTTCCGCCACTGTTGGGGGCCCCAGTGGGTGTTTTGCTACAGGGCTCTGAGCTGAAAGCATTGATGGGAGAGGAGAGAGCTGATCTGCGCCTTCTCCTTCCGCCCCTCTCCTCCTGTGTGTGCACCGCAGGAAGTTTGAAGCTGAGTAGCTGAGTTTAATCATTCAGCTGCTGGGCTTCACACTTTCAGTGGTGCACACACAGGAGAGGAGTGGGAGGAGAAGGAGCAGATTGTTTCTCTCTTCTCCTATCCGTGCGAGGGAGGGGGAACGGTCAGTGCAGGCTCTGGACTGTATGAGAGAGACGCCCTTAGCTCAGAGTTCTGCTGAGGAGGCACTGTTGGGCACTGATAGGCGGCATTGATGCGCACTGAAGAGACAGCATCTGCGCACAATAGCCGACGTAAGAAATTTTTCTGTCAGATTGTGCCTCGCGCTGGCGAGGCGTGTTCATGTCGGTGAGGGGCAGATTGGTACAAGATTGGGGCGGATTTTTAAATGAAGGCCAGTGCTGCAAAACACATATTTTTCAGATGGAAAAATCTGCCCTTCAGGTGACTAAACACGCCCTGCAAGCGTCCAGGAAGAATAGCAGAAAAATATGTATTTTGCAGCACTGCCCATCGATGAATAATCCGCCCCCATCATGTACTAATCCACCCCTCACCGACATGAACATGCCTTGCCAGCGTGAGGCACATTCTGACAGAAAAATGTCTTGAGTCGGCTATTGTGCACAGGCGCCGTCTCGCCGACACAACAGCTGATCGGAAACTGAGCTGTTGTGCTGTTCCGTACGACGCATGCGTAGTGCATGCGCTGTTTGTCCCGGGCGCTTCTCGATAGAACACCGGTTAACGGCTTTCCTTTCCTCACACAGATACAGCTTCGTAGGAAAGGATTGCTGATAACCGGCAAGTCTGTTTACATATGATCAGTTGATCACATGGTAAAGGGCGGCTGTGATTGGCCCTTTGCCGTGATCTATGATCAGCAGTCACAGAGCGCACTAAAGGCATGCCCAAAGGGGGCACACGAGAGGCAGGGTTCTGGGAGGATGTCCATGGACACCCTCCCAGAACTGGAAGCCCGGGGATCAGATGGTTTCTTGTACCGGGACCCTGAAGGTTCTAGTTATGCCTCTGGACCAGAGACTTCAGACATACTACAGGAGATGGTGAGAGACTGCAGCATGACACAAGAGATGGTGAGAGACTGCAGCATGACACAAGAGATGGTGAGAGACTGCAGCATGACACAAGAGATGGTGAGAGACTGCAGCATGACGCAAGAGATGGTGAGAGACTGCAGCATGACACAAGAGATGGTGAGAGACTGCAGCATGACGCAAGAGATGGTGAGAGACTGCAGAATGACACAAGAGATGGTGAGAGACTGCAGAATGACACAAGAGATGGTGAGAGACTGCAGAATGACACAAGAGATGGTGAGAGACTGCAGCATGACACAAGAGATGGTGAGAGACTGCAGCATGATACAAGAGATGGTGAGAGACTGCAGCATGATACAAGAGATGGTGAGAGACTGCAGCATGACACAAGAGATGGTGAGAGACTGCAGCATGACACAAGAGATGGTGAGAGACTGCAGCATGACACAAGAGATGGTGAGAGACTGCAGCATGACACAAGAGATGGTGAGAGACTGCAGCATGATACAAGAGATGGTGAGAGACTGCAGCATGACACAAGAGATGGTGAGAGACTGCAGCATGACACAAGAGATGGTGAGAGACTGCAGCATGACACAAGAGATGGTGAGAGACTGCAGCATGACACAAGAGATGGTGAGAGACTGCAGCATGACACAAGAGATGGTGAGAGACTGCAGCATGACACAAGAGATGGTGAGAGACTGCAGCATGACACAAGAGATGGTGAGAGACTGCAGCATGACACAAGAGATGGTGAGAGACTGCAGCATGACACAAGAGATGGTGAGAGACTGCAGCATGACACAAGAGATGGTGAGAGACTGCAGCATGACACAAGAGATGGTGAGAGACTGCAGCATGACACAAGAGATGGTGAGAGACTGCAGCATGACACAAGAGATGGTGAGAGACTGCAGCATGACACAAGAGATGGTGAGAGACTGCAGCATGACACAAGAGATGGTGAGAGACTGCAGCATGACACGGGAGATGGTCAGAGACTGCAGACATGACACGGGAGATGGTCAGAGACTGCAGACATGATACAGGAGAAATTTGATATAGAGAGCTTGGACTTTTTAGGCACAACAACACAACACATGATCATAAATGGGGTTATCAACCCGTGAATTTAATTTTCTTTCCCAATAAAAAAAAGTTTTACCATTTTTTCCCTGCCTGATGACAGAAATTTTAATTAAAGTACCACATCACTAAGATGCAACTTTATTCAGATAAAAGTCAGGGAAACAATCCAAAAAGTAGCCAACATGTTTCAGGGGTTCAAGTGTTCCCCATTCATCAGGGCTTGATTGACACCAATCTAATTAAACTAGAAGTTAACTGGACCCGTAAAGTGTTGCTAAACCCACTACCCTGCATTCACTAAATCTGGTCTCTCCAGGACCCTGCATTCACTATGTCTGGTCTCCCCAGGAGCCTGCATTCACTAAATCTGGTCTCCCCAGGAGCCTGCATTCACTAAATCTGGTCTCTCCAGGAACCTGCATTCACTATATCTGGTCTCCCCAGGAGCCTGCATTCACTATATCTGGTCTCCCCAGGAGCCTGCATTCACTATATCTGGTCTCCCCAGGAGCCTGCATTCACTATATCTGGTCTCCCCAGGACCCTGCATTCACTATATCTGGTCTCTCCAGGACCCTGCATTCACTATATCTGGTCTCCCCAGGACCCTGCATTCACTATATCTGGTCTCCCCAGGAGCCTGCATTCACTATATCTGGTCTCCCCAGGACCCTGCATTCACTATATCTGGTCTCCCCAGGACCCTGCATTCACTATATCCGGTCTCCCCAGGAGCCTGCATTCGCTATATCTGGTCTCCCCAGGACCCTGCATTCACTATATCTGGTCTCCCCAGGACCCTGCATTCACTATATCTGGTCTCCCTCAGTACACAGAACATGGAAATGCAATAGTTTAAGTAAATATAAACTGTGAAATACCTTTTCTCATCAGCAGTATATAGCAGTGTCTAGGTAAAGCTTGTAGGAGGAGTTTTCATTCTCCCATGAATGTCCTAGAAGGATGCAGGACCCCTGACACTCTGTTTGGACAGTGCTGATAGGCTCTTTGCTGATCACATGCACTCTCCCAAGAAAAAAAAAAAACTCTAACAATACACAACAAACTGTAGAGCTTGTCCCCTAGCCTCTGTTCTATCAGGAAATGGATTGGGGACAGTGGGACAAGGGGAGGATCAGAGAAGACAGGTTCAAACAGACTTTTTACAGAATGCGTAGGATTAACACCTTAGGTTTCCTAGTGAGTATAACAAACATGCTTTAATGTATATACAGACTGATTTTACTGTTGTGGGTTTAGTAACACTGTTATGTTCTTTTTTTTTTTTTTTTTCACTGTGATTACAAGCACAGGCCTTGTCAGCAGCTGAACGGAGACCTGTACCTGAGAAATATATGGGGTCTGACGTAAGACGTGTGGACTTCACTAGTTCCATGCTTGTTTAGGGCTTGTGAATTCAAGAGTGCTGCAGTCAAAGGGATTTATATCACGGTCAGTTGCCACCTTCAGAAGGAAGTTGGCAATGCGGTTCGCTGCCCACTGAGCAGACTAAGGTTAGAGACTTTGTTTTTTACATCTGGGGTCTAGACCAGCACCTGTATTGTTTCTCTGGCATGGTCAGGTTTGGTCACCTGTTTTTTAGAACAGATGACTTGTCTCAAAAAGATGGATAGAAAGAAAGAGCTCCTTTTTGATGCATCACTGAAGTCTTTCGTTCAAAATCTGACCAAGATACTATCTGCATGAAGTTTGCATGTTCCTCCTGTGCTTACGTAGGTTTCTTCCAGATACATAGGCTTCCTATCATAATCCAAGGCATACTGGCTGGTTCATTGACTCCTCTCTAAACTGGCCTTAATATGTGTATGAAGTATGGACCTTAGATTGTAAGCTCCTTACGGAATTAAATTGTCGGCACACTATAGACACCTGTAATCATTCTATGGAGTGAAGGTCTGAGCTGTCCACCTCAGACACCTCAATTTGTGGTTGGCACCAGCACAACTGTAGGAGCATCCACTGGTTTTGGGGGGGGGGGGGGGGGGGGCTGTGTTGAGAAGCCCACCTACTGCCTGAGTTGCTTGTTAGTTTCCACTTGTAGTTCAGAGGACACCTGATGAGCGTACGGCATGCTACAAATCCGCAGCATTGTTTGCTTTTTCTATCTGTGGCTTAGTTTACTACTCCTTTTCCAACTTCCTCCCACCGTTGAATGGAAGGAATTTCCTGGGTGCTATGAGCAAACCCAGTTGAGGCACGTTCAGTACCTCCTGATGGAGCCATAGTCCAGGCATCCTGTAGAAGGTGTTCGTTTGACCCATTTTTGTCTCGTCATACTACCTACATTCTCATCACCTTCACATGAGTCACCTCTGCCACAGGGCAGGATATCTGTCTTATCTTCGTCAGGCCATCTTCTCAGGGTTTCATATCCCCCAGGCTGGTCAAACCCATAGACCTGTTTTTCTGGCCCCATAAGTATTCCATAGGGTGCCTATTGATATTGGAGAAAGGTTGGATGTGTGAGAAACTTTTGATCTTCTTTGAGCACACCAGTGTGTCCCCTAAGCTCACATTCAGGGGGCAGTGAGTGAATGGGGGGCCTCCCAGATGCTGGGCTGTAGTTGAGGCACGTTCAGTACCTCCTGATGGAGCCATAGTTCAGGCATTCTGTAGAAGGTGTTCCTTTGACCCATTTTGTCTCGTCATACTACCTACATTCTCATCACCTTCACATGAGTCACCTCTGACACAGGGCAGGATATCTGTCTTATCTTCGTCAGGCCATCTTCTCAGGGTTTCATTCCCCCAGGCCAGGCAAACCCATAGACCTGTTTTTCTTGCCCCATAAGTATTCCATAGGGCGCCTATTGATATTGGAGAAAGGTTGGATGTGTGAGAACCTTTTGATCTTCTTTGAGCACACCAGTGTGTCCCCTAAGCCCACATTCAGAGGGGCAGTGAGTGAATGGGGGGCCTCCCAGATGCTGGGCTGTAATAGGCGTATTTAGTTGAATTTACCACCACTTGGGGCTGTTTTGGCTTTTCATAGGGGACCTACCTCAATTTTGCTCTGATTTGGCCTTCGGTATGCTTGTCCTTTATCAGAGACTAATGCCGGCCATAGTTGGATCGAATGTTGGATGGTTCAGCAGGGACGGAACAAGATTCGATCCATCTTATGGGCAGGCTCATTGTACCCAAGTCAATCCATTGATTGACTTAGGTACAACCAGAATGTCGGATTTTTAGCATGCCATTATTGCCAGCTGCTATAGCCCCCAGCAGTAATCACTGTGTTCTTCTGGCAGGGACAGCTCCCCGTGCCCCCTCCCTACCAAAAAAACACAATAGCTTCATGGGGATTCCCCCATCAACGTGAATCAAATGATTTTCTTTCCTGCAACCCAAAGAAAATCGCATAATCAATGGCCTGCCTTTGAAGGTATTGAGGCCAGGGGCAGATATAGATAGACCTCTCTATACAGGTGTTCTTCAAAAAGTTGATTGACATTTCAGATTTTTATCCCCCCCCCCCCAGAAGGATCTCCACCAGTTAA
This sequence comes from Lithobates sylvaticus, assembly GCA_028564925.1. NCBI lineage: Eukaryota > Metazoa > Chordata > Amphibia > Anura > Ranidae > Lithobates > Lithobates sylvaticus. The sequence continues at coordinate 19,734,104 of CM053037.1, read as the reverse complement.
GATGGTGACTGGCTGCTTCCGTCAGAGCCTAATCACACAGGTCATTTGCTTTACAATTAACATCCTCTAATGCAGGGGGGGTTGAGGTATAAAGGGGAGGACTTGGCTGGTGGTTTTGGATGCCACAATCCACATTGCTGAGTTGACAACTGATGCAAGATTTTCAGACGCAGCGACTGCCTCGCAGGGTAACACCGCCCATTTAGATCAGTGCATGCTGAGACTTGTAGTCCCCCCTCGCTCAGGATGTATGCAGGGTCTGTAACTTCCGTCCTTGTGGCAGTCAAGTGGCATCTGACGTCACCGGAGAGCTTGCACAGTGCCACTTGAGAGACTGTGGCTGAGGGAGTTGCACTTTCTGCGGTCGGTTCTCTGTCTGGGCTTCCTGTTTCACGTATTTGCTTGTTTTTGGCAGAATTTTAACCCCCTCAGTACCCCCATGATGATCTCTTCATAGTTTGGGCCGAAACAGGACCGTGTTAGCCCAGTTGGTTATCGGAGTCCTCTGGCTGTAATCGGCTCGCAAAGCCCTAAATGCTGCTTTTACCATCAACACCTGACACCCTGACTGTCTGCAATACACTGTACCCCAACACCTTGTAGTGCCTGAGTTACCCTTCTACACTGTACCCCAACACCTTGTAGTGCCTGAGTTATCCTTCTACACTGTACCCCAACATCTTGTAGTGCCTGAGTTATCCTTCTACACTGTACCCCAACATCTTGTGTCTGAGTTACCCTTCTACACTGTACCCCAACACCTTGTAATGCCTGAGTTACCCTTCTACGCTGTACCCCAACACCTTGTAGTGCCAGAGTTACCCTTCTACACTGTACCCCAACATCTTGTGTCTGAGTTACATTTATACACTGTACCCCAACACCTTGTAGTGTCTGAGGTACTTTTCTACACTGTACCCCGACACCTTGTTGTGTCTGAGGTACTTTTCTACGCTGTAGCCCAACACCTTGTAGTGCCTGAGTTATCCTTCTACACTGTACACCAACACCTTGTAGTGCCTGAGTTACCCTTCTACACTGTACACCAACACCTTGTAGTGCCTGAGTTACCCTTCTACACTGTACCCCAACACCTTGTAGTGCCTGAGTTATCCTTCTACACTGTACACCAACACCTTGTAGTGCCTGAGTTACCCTTCTACACTGTACACCAACACCTTGTAGTGCCTGAGTTACCCTTCTACACTGTACCCCAACACCTTGTAGTGCCTGAGTTATCCTTCTACACTGTACACCAACACCTTGTAGTGCCTGAGTTACCCTTCTACACTGTACACCAACACCTTGTAGTGCCTGAGTTACCCTTCTACACTGTACCCCAACACCTTGTAGTGCCTGAGTTATCCTTCTACACTGTACACCAACACCTTGTAGTGCCTGAGTTACCCTTCTACACTGTACCCCAACACCTTGTAGTGCCTGAGTTATCCTTCTACACTGTACACCAACACCTTGTAGTGCCTGAGTTACCCTTCTACACTGTACCCCAACACCTTGTAGTGTCTGAGGTACTTTTCTACACTGTACCCCAACACCTCGTAGTGTCTGAGTTACCCTTCTACACTGTACCCCAACACCTTGTAGTATCTGAGTTAATTTTCTTCACTTTACCCCAACCTTGTATTGTCTGTGTTAATTTGCCACACTGTACCCCAACACCTTGTAGTGTCTAAATGTTTTACACTGTACCTCAACACCTTTTGCTGTCTGGGTTAGTAGATACACTGTACCCCAATACTTTGTAGAGTCTGAGTTAGTTTGCTACACGGTACCCCAACACCTTGTCGTGTCCACGTTACATAGTCAGGTTGAAAAAAGACAAGTCCATCGAGTTCAACCAATCCAAATAATAATAAAAAAAATCGTACAATCCCATATACACAATCCTATACCCACAGCTGATCCAGAGGAAGTTAATTTCCTACACTGTACCCCAACTCTATGTAGCATCTGAGTTAATTTGTTACACTGTATTTAGAGGGGGGAAAAAAAAAGGAGAGAACATTTGTGTCTGTCTACGGAACATGAAATGTTTTTCGATGAGACTCGGTGTCTGTAAATATTGAGGAAGGATTGTGTAAAAATAATTGGCCTAATTTGTCAACATGTGCTACAGTCAATAAGAGGCGCTTTGTGCCCAGATCTGATAGCGGGAAGCGTCTTCCTGCTGGTTTGGGTTCGGTGAGCTCCTCGGGTAAAAGAAAGGCGATGGCATGGAATTGTATCAGGATCCTGATGTGTGTGTGTGCCCAGGTGTGATGCCGCATAGTCACCCAGATTGGATGAGGTCGTATGAAATGGTGAATGGATAAGGTTTCATCATTTTGTGAGGCCAGTTTGCCTAGGTTTTGATTATATGGGTACCTATAAACATCCCTCTCCCACCCCCCTTGCCAGTTATGGTACAGCGGTTAGGTGAGAGAAAGGTCCTCTAGAACAGTGTTTCTCGACTCCAGTCCTCAAGGCGCCCCCAACAGGTCATGTTTTCAGGCTTTCCATTATTTTGCACAGGTGATTTGATCCTAGTAATTACCACAGCCGTTTCATCTGAGGGAAATCCTGAAAACATGACCTGTCGAGGACTGGAGTTGAGAAACACTGATCTAGAGACACCCGATGAAGCCCATTTTTAGAGGGTCCCTTTTCTCAATAAGCAGTGAAGGAAGGTCTAGACTGGGCATAAGAGGCTTCAGTCCATCAGGTGATTTGCAGGAGATACAGTGACAGGTCCTGGTGGAATGTAGGACTGGCAGATTTCCCCACAACCATCTTCTTATCTGTTGTCAGCTTAAGATATTTACATTTTTATACTGCTAAACCTATTAGTAGACTACAATCTGATTGTAAGGTGTCTGGTTGAGAGATAGCTGGAAGGATGGAAAGATAGGTAGACACATGATTGAAGACCAAAAAATATATATACATATATATAATATATATACTTGTATAAAGTCCGCAGGAGGAAGAAATGGAGACAAAGGGGCAGAATGAGCCATAAAGTTCCCAAAAGAACAGGAAGTGACAGGCGCGTGTTGCTTATTAGAGGAAGGAGCAGAGGAACTTTCTCAAGAGCTTGCAATTGACGAGGAGCGCCAGCAGAATATGCATTGTGCCTATGTAAAAGGGAGGAAACGGCATTGTATGTATTGCTCATGAGATGGTGGGTTTACATATTGTGTTTTCTGTGTATTTGTGAGGGAGGAAGCGGTGAGGTCTGTGTATTGTTCAGGTGGGTGTCCGGGATCGGAGGGCGCAGGCATGGAACGGCAAACTTGTGTGGTATGCCTTGGCATGGAGGCGAGTATGCCGTGTTTGTTAATTTTGTGGTCCTCAGCAGATTTAACTCTGTGTAAAAGAGATGTTATACATTTGATCAGCCAGTGTGCTATCTGGGGGCCGGTGGGGGGGGATTGTGGAGCAAGCTTACCAGGACTCATAGTTCCACAATACCTGGGTGGTCTTAGCCTGCCCATTTTAATCACAAAACAGATTCTTGTACCACTTGGTGGTGGGGTAGTTAGATCTCTGACTTTGTATCCCCAGCCTCGCCCAGCATGCAATGGTACTGAGGTCTCTGCACCCTTGGTCCCAGCTAGGTGTCACCATATGAGGATACCAATTTGAACCCGTGCTCCCAACTTGGGGCTACCGTTTGACACTGAGATCTCTGCACCAGTGGTCCCAACTTGGGACTACCATGTAATGGTACTCAGATCTTTGCTCCTATGGTCCCAGCTTGGGGCTTCCATGTGATGTTACTGAGATCTCTGCACCCGTGGTCACAACTTGGGTCTACCATGTGATGGTACTGAGATTTCTGCACCCGTGGTCACAACTTGGGTCTACCATGTGATGGTACTGAGATTTCTGCACCCGTGGTCACAACTTGGGGCTACCATGTGATGGTACTGAGATCTCTGCACCCGTGGTCACAACTTGGGGCTACCATGTGATGGTACTGAGATCTCTGCACCCGTGGTCACAACTTGGGGCTACCATGTAATGGTATTCAGATCTTTGCTCCTATGGTCACAACTTGGGGCTACCATGTGATGGTACAGAGATCTCTGCTCCTGTGGTCCTAGCTTGGGGCTAACGTGTAATGGTACAGAGATCTCTGCTCCTGTGGTCCTAGCTTGGGGCTAACGTGTAATGGTACAGAGATCTCTGCTCCTGTGGTCCTAGCTTGGGGCTAACGTGTAATGGTACAGAGATCTCTGCTCCTGTGGTCCTAGCTTGGGGCTAACGTGTAATGGTACAGAGATCTCTGCTCCTGTGGTCCCAGCCACGCCCAACCCCCTCAGTGGTAGTGAGACCTCTATGCCTGTCAGCCTGATGGGGTAACTACTCTTGGATTTTTCATTTGTTTTAATTTACAGGGGTCATCCAGTAATTAGACTGCTCATCCTGCAGCATGAGGAAATAGTCTCCACTGCTGGGGTGTGTCAGAATCTCAGTGGAGAGTCCTTGAGAGATATAGGAAGTTGGGGGGGGGGGGGGGGTTACTCAACCCACTAATGTAAACTTGTAATTTAAATATAAATTATAGGTGGACAAATCCTTTAAATGTATGTTATATAATTATTGGGAGTGTCCGTCTGTGTCCAGCATGAGTTTTGCTGTAATGTTTAGTCCTTGGAGTCAATGCAAAGTTTATTTTCCTGCTGTATGTGCGTAATGTTGAAAGCAATGCTTGTATCTGTCTCATGGCTTCCAACCATGTTGAGGGTATCCCTAACCTGATCCATCAGTGTGTTGGACCTGATATGTACCAGTGCACTGCATGTGTTGGCTTAGCTGATTTCATACAGTTATTTTTGTCCTATTCTAGAGAGAGACACACGATTGCCTCTGAGCCAGATATCCTGAACAATCGACCTTTATTCATGGTACTGTTATAAAAAAGATCTCAACCATAGATCCTTCTCTTACTTCCTGCTGCAACGCCTCTTAATGTGTACATTTGAGTCCATAGTGATTGTTCATAAATGGGTGCCCCAAAGGATGATTAAACCCAAGACAAAGAATTCTTCTCGTAACTTTCATAGTTGGGTGTATAGACATCACTATCTCTTTTAAGCTACTGATATATATATATATATATATATATATTTATATATATATATATATATATATATATATATATATATATCTCTGC